>CM075184.1:15709093-15919093 GCA_037577475.1 Chaunax sp. Z400
GCTTTAGACCTGAGATTCTTTGCTCTGAGGAGTCCAAACAAGTGAATAAGTAGATCAGGCTAAACAGTGACTACATGTAACTTGGTAAATGTACTTAACTAATGAACTACCTCTTGTTCTTTTATGCTGCTGTTATGAACACCCTCCACCTTCCCATCACCTCTCAGTCTTCTCAGATTCACCAACTTCATCATTTCATCAGCTTGATCAGTCTCCACAGAGTCATCAGCCACCACCACCGCCAGTGTCTGGACTCCAATGGGGGATTTCTCTTGCTGCCACTCAGGGCAGATGCCTTTCAGTCATAATCTCCCTGAATAGGTCAAGCACCAGAGACTTTCTGACAGACTAATTATCACATATGACCTCCTACAGTAAACAATGTTTATTTAATTGACTTGTCTCTCACTTCATCTCTAATTGTAATAAATTTGACTGCACAACATCACAAATAATCAGCTCCTTCTCCTCCAACTGCAAGATTAAATAGCTTCTCATACATCGGTATTAATAATGCATTACTATATAACAATCACAGGCATCATTCTACCTGCACAATGAGCTCTTTATTTTACCATTAGTATTTACTCAAGTAGAATGGGTGTGTTGTTTTGCTGGTTGAATATTATTTGGATAAATCTTCCACAACTGGCTGCGCGCGCACGCACACACACACACACAGAGAGAGAGAGACAGACAGACAGACAGAGAGAGAGAGAGAGAGAGAGAGAGAGAGAGAGACCTCTAAGATTCAGAATCTCCATATACTCAACTCCAGTCGAAATATCCTTCACTCTGACACCCCCACCTCCCCCTGCCTCCCGCATCCTTTTATCCCTCCTCCCTCCTCTCTGTCTCCTTCACCCTCAGTCTTCTTCTTCTTCCCTTCTCTCTCACTCTTGCAGCCTCCTCTCCATAACTTCACACTTATTTTTTCTCATCATACTTTTAAAAACTACCGCAGATGCCGTGACACATTTAAATCACACAAAATGTAGCAAGTCACACATGAATTACATAAGTGAACGTTAAAGTGATACCTAGTAAAAGAGCATTAAACGGTCATTGGCCTACTGACCGCAGAGAAACGAAAAATCTGAAATATTTAAGTTAAAGTGAATTTAACATTGTGATAAAAATGCTTCCCAACGATGGTATTCATGTTAACTGAAGCAAATATATCAATTATTTGAGCAGTCAGTGATATTAATACTGTTTTTTTGTTGTCTTAAACATGCGCTTCCCAACATTTAATCTCTCAATGGAAACAAAATTGTGTTAAAACATAATTAATAACACTAATCGTCACAATACATTTTTTAGCTCATAATGAATACTAATTGATCGCTCAGCTCCACATTCATCAGACTGGGAGACACTTTCACGCACTGACCGTCTGCGTCAAAACGTTTCCAGATGTCGATGAACTGCGCGGCGGTGAGCTCGGCCAGGTGCAGGTGAGGCGTTTGCTTTGCTTGAGTTGCCATCTTTGCTGCTTCTCCCTCCGCTTAGTCGGGCGTGATAGTTCGAGGTTAACTTTTCCCGGTGTAGAGCTCCGTGGTTCTGGGCTGTTCCTCCTCTGTTGAGGCTTTTAAACCGCCCCCCCCGCGGCGTGCACGCTTTTCCTGCTCACCACACGGAGGCGCCTTCAGCGTAAGGAGGAGACCCTGCAGGCAGCGGTAGCAGGAGACCAATTAGAGGAGGAGAAGGAGGAGGAAAGCTCTTCTGGGCTTTGCATATGAGTTATCATTAACTGCTGCCCATGCTCCTGGTTTGATAGCAGGATCATTATACATCATCCAATCCTGCTTCTCCTATGGGGAGTGAATTACATCAAACAATTTATCCTTCAGCAGGGCGCCCTGCTGGCTCCAGTGGCTCTTGTAGGATCTATGTCATCGCTGTCTCCTCTAATACTATGGCTCTCTGCACTGTGAATGATGAAATAATGGGATTGGATAAATTAAATATCTCATCCCAGGGGCCAAAACACTTCAGGAGGAGGAAAACAATAAAAATGTGCAGTGATGCGCATCTCATGCTCCAAGAAGGGTCGCATTTTCTTTCATATCACTTACTCCTTCACTGTTTGCTGAGCGTTTGATTTTACCTGTCAGATGTCACTTACTCACTTACTCCTTCCCTCCATTTTTAGCTTTCACCTTTACGCCCCCCCTCACCCAACCTTTCACACTCTCCATCATTCCTCCTGGCCAGCGGAGGTCAGAGGGCCACAACGTCTCCTTGGCCAATCAAACTCACACTTGGCGTAGATCCAAGCAGCAGCAGCAGCATCGCTGTTGCATGACTACTAAATCACAAACACACTTTTGCTCATTCTGCAGGATTAGCCATAAACTCCCATCTTTTCCCCCCATCTCCCCCGCCTATGGGTGTATCTCCCTCTCACCACAAGCTGGTGTGAGGGGCAGGTGCTGTGGTGGGGGAGATGGAGATCAGATGGAGAGGATATAGAAAAAGAAAGAAAGAGCAATTTGGGTACATAATAAGTGTATGCGTGTTTGTGTGTGTGTGATAAGTGCAAATGCATGTAGAAAAGGCAGAGAGGGAGGGGGAGAAAAGGGGAGAAAATACGTTGTATTTATAGGAAATCCCATCATAAAAACTGAACAATATGAAAAATAATTTCAGAGTTGATAGGATTTGTTTGCAGAGCTCAGAGTTGCCTCTGATGAAAGTGTTGGATGTGAAGTGATGGGATGAATATTGCAGGGATGACTGTGGAATATGAGATGGGCAGTGATGGATTAGAGGCAACAGTCATGTTTAAATTCAGGACAAAGTGCCCAAATGCAGACACAAAAAGGCTGATGAGAAGTAAGATGAACAACAGATGACTTTGATAAACTTGCTCCGGGTTTTCAATAGATGCAGGAACAATGGGCTATCAAGAGTGGCTGGAAGTGCAGGAAACAGTTCAGTCCAACAAAAATCCCAACATGAATAATCCAACAAAACAACATAATCCACAGGGAGTACACAAATTTACAGCCGTTACACGATTAAAGTTGTTGTGTAAAACCGTAACCTTTTGTTGAGGTTTGGCCTTTTGTTTACACAACAGCATTTTGGGCGCCTGAAAATGCAATCTTTTGAAAACGGGTTCCAGAATGTAATCTTTTGGAAGCGCCACATTGTTGTCATGTAAACTGTCAAAATGCAATTCTTGTGAAAACTGTGGCAAAACTTTATGAAATTGCTTATAATGAGACAGATAAAATAAATAAAATAAAACATAAAAAAACCAAACATGAAACATAAATAAAACTTTATGAATATTCTTTGAGCAGGGCTGTGTTTTCAGCCTAATAGCATGCACGGACAGAAACATGGTGTTATTTTGCAGGGTTGATTTTGTAAAGTTATACCGCCAACTACTGGCATGCATACTACAGCGTTTTCACCCATTTATATGGATCAGTGTGCACAGGGATCATTTTCACAACATTGTTGTATGAGCACGGAACTTTTTTGAAACATAAAAAGAAAGCTTTTCCATTTCTAGTAAAGCTGTTGTCATGTAAACAGGGCATCAGAGGAGCAGGGAAAACCAGGCTGTAACACAGGGAATCACAAGAAGCAAACACAGATGAACTGACAAAGAAGACCACAAACACACAAACTAGAGACACAGGGACGAGGGGATAACAAGACAATGAGACACAGGAGTGAACAATCAGAGAGGAGCAGAACAAAAGACGGGAAACAGGGAATGAACTTAATACACAGGACGAAATAAACCTTCAAGCTAAAACAGGAAAGAAATCAAATTCAAACTACGACAACAACAATGTTTATGGACATCCAATTACCTGACAAATGGAAAAGTGGCATGTTGATAGGGACATTCCCACTCATGTATTTATATATAATACAGACACATGCACAAAACACAGGTGCAGACACACACACTCATACAACCAGGCATCTGATAGGAAGAAATTGGTGTTAACTTTATTTGCCAGTCATAACACATTTGCACATTATTTATAATTACACAATCCTTTTGATGCTGTATAAATGATCAAATATGATCCAAAAGATCATATTTAGATTAGTTAAAGAGGCTTAATGATTATAATTAACATGGAAAGAGAAAGCAGGATGAGAAAATGTTGCATGCCACCAGGTGTTTAAGAGGCTTTTGAGTTCACTTCGATTTAATTTCCTGAAACGTGACAGTAGATCTTTAGAATTAATGCAGAATTATACAGGATCATGTGCACAAATCCTGCTTGAGCTTCTACATAAAAATAACTGATTATTGAGAAAAATGAATAAGCTGTGGTCAGAGCACAGACTTAGTATCATTCATTCTAGCTGCAAATTAAACCGACTAAACACTGATTGAAATATATTCTCATTTACATGAGGACAGATCCGTTAGCGGCTGCAGGTGGAAACTGTGGGTTAATGGTTTTTGTTATGGATGATTATTACCTCCCATGTCTGCGTCTGCTGTTTCACCACATCTGTCTTGCTTGAATCAATTACAGCCATTTTTCCAACACCTCTTTAAACACATCGTTAAAAATTTATTCTTTTTTTTAATTATAATTAACACTTGAAATTGTCAAGGCAGTACACAATATGCTTTGTTGTGTCCTTTTTACTTATTCACTTAAAATCTTATTCCATTATTACAAATAATCACCACAAATCAACGATGCTAGTATATTTAAGTAATACTGCAAACCTCTCCAGAATAAAAATAAATCAGGTTTGAATTCAAATAAAACACTAGGCTGCTTATTAGTTATGTTTAGTCAATACGGATCCGTAGAAGGAAACATGTAGCATATGTGGGTCGAATGAGTCCACGTTTAAAATAAAAATACACAGGTCTTGAATATTAAAGTCATAGTTATATATTGTGGCATTAATTTTGTTTCAAAGCTGTTTCGTCATGCTGTACATAATACAGCCTCAGAGAATCTCTTCCTTTTCTCACAGACACTGACATTAATCCAAGAAAATGTACTTTTTTGAAGAACTCAACACCAATTTGAATCTTTTGAGAAGCAAGGTATTCTTTTGTTTATGTTTTTCATTCTGTGCTATGCTTTGTGAGGTTTATACAACAAGACGTTCGCTGTGTGTTTGCAAAAATGTGGAGAAAACGTATTATATTAAACATTAGTGTCCTCTAAATAACACCAAAGCATCCAATGCAGCTGTACAGCTGCCTTCCCTGCCCAAATATGACCTCTCTGCTTATTCATGTCTAAAAAAAGGCCCAATTTCTGATTAACATGACAACATGCAGTCAGTGGGAAACAATGATGATGCAAATCTCTTTAAATTAAAAATTCAAACAAAGTGAAACATTATATCTCTAAAACACTAACTACTGTGTGTATATGTGTGTTTGTGTGTAGCAAGCCAGCAGCCGTCTGATGAGCCCCTCACTGATGTTTGCATACATTCAATAACCTCCAGCATGGATGTGGTTGAATTTCTCTGTGCTCATATCTGATCAACAAACAGCACACAAGCTAATTGGGGGAACATCATGCAAATTAGGTACATCTGACATAGTAGGAAGACAGTAGACAGGGAATCAATAAGAGTTTCTATAAATGAGAGGTCAGAGGATATGAGATGAGGTGTACAGGGGGTGGAAACTGCAAATTAATGAGTGAAGAAGATGCATCGTAAAACATGCTGAAGTCCTCCTAGAATATCAACTCTCTGTTATAAGTGAATCACACAGAGAACTGGACCCAAAGACAGACTTAAACTCACATGTGGACACTAGAGTAAGGGTAACACAATGTACATCATATACTTACTGAAGGGAAGAGAAACACACACTAAATGCAATGGGAGGAGTGTTGAACAACACAGATAACAATCAGGGCGGTGTAGACAATCACCGAAGTGGGAGAACTCATGGGGAGCGGGAAGTCTGAAACGAGAGGGTAGGTGAGTGACAAAATAAAACAGGAAAAGTGGAATAAAAACTGACTGATTGAAACACGACCTTAAGTAACTTGATGAGCTGTATGACCTTCCTGTTAGCTTTGATGCACCTGGTTCGGTGGGACATTTTTTTCACCTTTATGACACCTTTTAATTATTCTAGTTCAATGATTCTTGTGCCGTAACACACATCCCTGCATAGCATTGCCCACCGTCAACCTGAGCCGAGATCTGATCGACCAAAATATGAAAAGCACTTATCTTTAATGGGGCCTCTAATTGAAAATGCTTTCCATGCAGGACCATGAGTCTGATACGAATTAAAATCCTAGGCCTGCTAGCAGGTTGAGGATCACAGTCTCAGGAGATGACTGATGATAATCCAGCAGAGTAACTCACAATGTGAACAAGAATGGAACTTGATGAATTGACAGGTTATTAAACCAGGAAATTTCAGGACTGTGCACAGCAGCTGAGGGTTGTTTTCTATCAAACAGTGTTAAATGGTGAATGGACCTTCCTTATATAGTACATATCTAGGCTGACTGACTACACAAAGAGCTTTACAACACAAGCCAGCAGTCACCCATTCACACATACGTACAGTATATTCGTACATCGGTGGCGAAAACCATTCACATAATCACTCACACACCAATAGCCATTAGGAGCAAGTTCGGTTTCAGCATCTTGCTCAAGGACACTTCCACATGAAGACTGCAGGAGCCAGGGATCGAACCACGTCTGTGGCTGTGAGTCACATCCACCAGGTGTTGCATTCAAGCCCGGTGAACTCCACAAGTGTGAGGTAGGAACCGTTCATGTTGAGCACCAAAGATATCTGCAGGCATCTTGCATCGAGGGTGCTGATGCTGATTATTGCACTTACATCATGACTATATACCTAATATTCATTACATACATCACCAAGACTCATAAAGTCTTGGTGATGTATGTAAATTCAGCAGACTATCATTCTCCTGAATGGCCAGGAGGCTGTCCAATCAGGTCTCTGTGGACAACAGTGCAGAGACCGTTGTAGCTGTTTGTCTTACCCACCAGTCCTCATTAGCTGCAGGGCCATTCAAGAAAGTCATGCTAATCTGAACCTAAACCTGAATTTTTCACTTCACCACTTCCCTCCAACCCATTTTGTAGCTTCTAGTCATGCAGCCAATCAGATATCAGCAGAGTGACATAGATAGATATAATAAATGACACCAAAGTCCTACATACATCTCAAACTACATAAATACACGCTCAGAGGAACAATGAATACCAAATGTGCATATTGTTGGTATGAATGAATGTCAGAATGTGGGATTATTTGTGTGGAAGTGTGCATGTAGATTAAATTAGGCTTTGTGGGTTTGACTGCCAGAGACATTTGCTCCGGCGTTAATACGATTGAGCGCAACTCAGAGTGGGGGTGTATGATTTGTGTAAATTAGAGTGACAGGATGCCTCATCGCCATAATCAACCATTTTCATAAGCTGCACAATGTGGACTATAGTGTGATCATCAGATATGGAAACCCTTTTTTGCCAACGGCTGAAAACAGATAAAGCAGAATGCAGTTTTCAGTCTATTTGGTAGCTAGTTTTGGTGGTTATTTCTCTGCAGAACCCTACAACGGATAAACACCTTACAATGAGAAAAGCTGCATCATCATTTACTGCTTGCCATCTGGAAACAAATATGTAGAATATCACATATAATACAGTAGTTGTGCTGGGGCCTCCTGCTGTGATAGAGCTCATACAATGTGACCCAAACATCACCATACAGTATTCAGCAGATGAGGCGGGTGTTAAGCTCCGCTGCCACATGATAAAATCATATATTTAAGATTACTAGGGGTTAGGATGAGAATGGCATCTTACTGTATGCTAGCTGGAGAGTATGTTCTGCTCCCTCCATGGGGAACAATTAAGATAGTGGACCTCCAGAGAGCACATTTCTCAACTGCAAAAACATCACCACCACTAGTAATAATGTCACCGGAGACAAAAAGTGATTATTTGTCCTCATGATGCAACAGTGAGCCGTGCAGCCAGGCAGAAACTTCACTGATCCACAAAAAGCAAAAATTACAGGGATGAATAGGGAGGTGATCATAATTTTAAGTCAGTCAGAAAATACACACATCACTACTGAGCAGGGGTGTTTGAGTCAGGCTGAGAGAAACTTGAATTTGGAATCACATTGGTATCATAGTTATTCAAGACAACAACCTTTCACTAATGGCGGCTTTCCTCAGGATCTGACTCTGAAATGTGATGATTTCTTCTACGGCACATGCCTCACCGTTTCCACCCAGTTTCATGGTAATTAGAAAAAAATGGTCCTAAAAACCTGATGTCACAATGTTCAAAAAGTAGGAAAACAATTCCTGGCTCCGCCCACTCATCCAGATCCACCTCAGAATTTGTTGTGTTCTTCCTAACTACATGTTTATTGGGTTCTTCCCTGTCATACGACCAACCCTTCCACTAAATTTCATCAATTTCTGTGTAATCCTGTAACAGATAGACAAACAGACAAACAAATGCTGGCAGAAATACAGTATAACCTCTATGGTGGAGGTAATACAATGTGTGAAATGTGAGCGAAAGACTATGTTTGGTGTTTAGTTTGAGAAATTAATGTAAAATTTGAGTAATAATAAAGAAATACTGTACCAACACTGATGGGTAGCAGCTGATCAGGCTGCCACATAGTTATTCTCTTTCATATAATGATTTACCTTTTCTAAATAAGAAGACTGATGCCACTCTCACATCTGTTTAAAAACAGTAGTGTGTAACTACTTACCTAAAAATAACAGCTTCAGAATTTCCTAATGTATTGTGGATGGTGACTTGTTTGGCCTCCACACACTAACACTGAGTAAAAGCTCACACCCAACTCCACCTACCTCCACCACTCTTCATCATTTGTATTTTGTGGACGGAGAAAAATTAAGCTGTGCAAACATGGATCACAAACATGGAGGGAAAACATGTCTAAATACAGGAGCTCAACATTGCCATGAATCATGGTGAGTTGACAGGTCTCCATAAACAAATGCACTGAAGCTCAACGAGCACTCCCACATGCACATATAAAAGTGCAGTATACATAGACCTATACCGGAGCAAGCATATCCCTAGATGAGTGTGTTGTGCGTATGTGTGTGTGTGCACATATTGAATACCAACAAGTGTCCCTGAGGCCTGATTTGTGCCCCATTCCCCCATCTCTGTCCAGGCAATCCCTTCTATTGAGTCAATTCAAATCAGCCAGTGAACAGCAGTCTATTGATGTGCCTTCAAGAGAAGAGTGAGAGACAGACAAAGTCCAATGTCTGGCAAACAGCATGGTTAAAGAGCTAATCTATCAGCCGTTGATTATGATGGTTCAGACATACTGTGGAAGAACAGTAGGTGAAATCAGTCCTTGTTACAAGTGTGGAAATAAGTTAATCACATCAAACTAAAACCGAGGCCCGTATGGGACATAATCTAGCTGCCAGGCTTTTGGAAAACGTGTGACCCAACGAATGCTCAGCAGCTTCTCACGTGAACTGATTCAGGAGCTGCACATTCAGAGCTTTGGGTCTGTTGTGATTTTATTTTGGGCAGAAATCGACCCAAGAAAGATCAGAGTGCAAGCTCTTGGCTCTGAATAGAGGCCAGGCAGGTTTTAGCCGAACAGATTACATTTTAGACTTTTCAGATTTTATTAAACACCCCACACCATTACAAAAAAAATACGCACACTCACACACAATGTCAGCAAAATGTTGATCTACAGGGTGACATTTCAGATCTTGAATACGATGTGTGCTCTTATTCTCTTCTTACTGACTTTGTGCAGCTGTTCATTATCTTTCTTTTTTTATTATTCAGTCTTATGGAAATAAGTTTCCAGTGTTCAATATCTATTTTCATTTTTCTTTACTCTCAGGTGTCTTTCAAACCCGAAGTTTCTTAGCAATTTAACTTCCACTGAACTCAGTAGACACTTGTCTGGTTCCGCCCTTTAATATGCAAACACTGTCATGTCATTTGAATCAATTTGATTCTGATATACAGCATTTGCATTCTTTCTTATGCAGGAGGTTGTGTTTGACCCACAGCATGAAGATAGTGTCCATATCAGGTCAGCTCCTAATAATATCAGGGGTTCACAACCCCCATGGGAAGAATCCGCTCCATCAGCAGATGCACTTCACATAAACATGAGGCGTCTTCATAGCTTTGTTACTGTTTAATTATGCAGTTCTTCAAAGTATACTATGGTACAGGATTATAGTGTGATGTGATGATCTGTCAGCTCAACAAAAATCTCACAAAGCTCTGCAGTGAAGGTGTCTTTAAAGGTGTGCAAGTTTTTACCATTTGATCCTCACATCATTATGAGCATTAATTAATGCTTTACATATGATTGTTAAATTAATCAACACCAAGAAATATGTTGCTGGCTGCAGGGGATGTGTCACCATTGTCAAAAGAGCATGTAGTGGATGTAACATACTTAGAATAGATATTGTTTGTTCTGTTTGCAGAATTACACAAAAACTAAACATGCAAACATTTCCATGACTCTTGGTGGGAGGATTGGTCATGTGACAATTAGGAACCCATTAAAAAAAGCCTTCACACATATATAAAGTAAAAAAAACAAATAGTTCAGAGATCATTCAAATGTTCAGTAAATGTGAATCTCCCTTAAATTAAATGTTAATTTGTCTTATATTAAGCCAAATGGAGCCTCTAAAGCACATTTCTGAGTGCATCAGTTATGGAGGGCATGTAATAATAAAAATATCTTTTTGACAATAAGTTTAATTTACAGTACTTCAGAATAAAACAGTCAGACAGCTGACTGAGCTGGATGTTTTTTATGTGTGAAGACAGCTTTGTTTGTGCCTTCAGACATTATCCACAGAGGGTATAGGTCCCAGTTAATGACCTGCATTTCCTGCTGATTCCTTTCTGCAGGGACGATTGTCAAAAACAGCAGTAAAGAGAGTTAGACTAATTTGCATTTTAAGAAGACAAACCCAGAGACCATTGTGCTTTGACAATAAATCTTAGGCTTTCCAACATGATTTACATATCCCATCCATAAAACCAGTCATTAGAACTGGAACTAAACTGCAATATTTCCAAGAATCGACAAGGATTGACACTCCAATTCTGGATGGGTGTCAGAGGTTAATTGGCTGCTATTGTTTATGAGTGGAAGAAACCTGCCATGATGGGAGATTTGTGACCTCAAACCCATCTTTTCTCCTCCTCTAGATGTTTAAATTTTCCCTACAGACACCTACACTCTATATGTACCTACAGCCTCATGCAACACTAAACCAGAACTCAAATAAAAGTCAGATTAATTCATCCCTTCCTGCCAAAGACCTTTCAAATGCATATCTCTTTCAGTAATTTCTTGAGGATTAGCATAAGAATATAGAGCACAGTATATATTTATCACTTCAAACAGTATCTGCAGTATAGTCACAGTTTATCTCAGAGGGCTGTGCAGGAAAATTTAAAAGCCCTCAAATATAACTTCACTAGCTGCTCTCTGGGGCCGTTAACACAAATCAAAATGCGTTTTATCACATTTGGTCAAATCCCTGTTTATACTGTTAAAGTATTCCCCGTGTCTGCTGTGCCAGATGTAGCATAGCTCATCTCTCTTTTTCTAATTCAGAGATTGATCCATTGACTCTCAGTTTTTAGATGATCCATCTTTCATCTGTGAGAGGGACTAAGAGGGTTTGTTGTCAGACAACAGCTGCAGGAGGAGAGCAAGTGACTCGTTTACATTGCTGCAGAGTCGCTGTGACAGAGAGCAGATGTTCGCTGTGATTGCTTAGTGGTGTGTTTATTTCTACTCCGTCACTCACGGATCATCCTCAACATTCATCCTGTGTAAAAATGCCACCAAAACAATCCGACCCTTAAAAGCTCTACTATAATTACTTTTCATATTTCTTTTTCTGTTGTGATATTATAATGACTCCAGAAAAAGTAAGACCATCATGTTTAATTAGAATCTACGTAGTGATTTACACGTTTACTGCTGTGGCTCTGGGTATGATTTGCCACTAAATTAATGATTTAATGTTTAATAATAAGTCTTTACTATGAAGAATCGACAGCCATTCGAGCACACAGAAATGTTTCAAGTTACGACACACTAACGTTTGAACACTCTCTCAGCTTGTAGCACGTATGATGTAATAATGGGTTTAGCATGTTAGCATGCTAAGATTTGATAGTGAGCACTTAACACAAATTAGAGCTGAAGCTGATAAACCAAAGCAATAGACAAAATTAGCATTTGAACCTTTAAGCTAGATAATCAGGTTCCATCCAATTTCTATAAATCCACTTAATCTTTGCAATGTTGCAGGGGGGCTGGAGCCCATCTCAGAGGACACCTGGATAAGTTGCCAGTTCATCACGGGGCCAACACATAGAGACACACTGACACCAATGGAGAATTTAGATACACCAATTCACCGAACATGTATGCGTTTGGACTGTGGGAGGAAGCTGGAGCACCCAGAGGGAACCCATAGAGATAAAGCAAGAAGATGTGTGTGTGTGTGATGTGTGATGCCCCTTCCACCCATGTGTCCTAGAATACCTTTGGACATCTTGTTATACTTCTTTTCCATTCCATTCTTTTCCATTGTGTCTAGTTCTTGTTCTTGTTGTGCAAAAACTTCAGGCACAATCCCGTAGCAACAAAGAGATTGCAAGTCATTACAGGGCAGGTCTGGCAAAACTGTGCTGAACACCTTGCAAATGTAGTTTTGAGGCTTATAACTCTGACAGGATCAAGAAAACAATGAACAAAATAGAGTTCAATAGCAATTCTGTAATGCTGAGGATGTTTTCAATAACACTTTCTTTACTGCAAACCAACTTCATTTCTTACAGATTTGCAATTACAGTTACAAGGCAAGACTAACAAGCAAGACAGCTTCTCTGAAAACTAGACAGCCGAGAGAAGAGAAAGCAAACCCCCACTGTGGGAGGTCAGTTTCAATATTCTTACTCTGTGTGCACATCAATGGTATCTTCAATGATTAAGTGGTGTTGTAGATGAGCATACTTTCCATGAGACAGTCACATTAACTTCAGGAGGGTGTTTTGTTCACAAGTAGATCATCTTGAAGCCCCCCCCACCCCGTGGTCAGAGGAGAAAGAAAATACATATTGTTAAGTTTAAATCCGAGCTCTCTTCTTACAGATTCATGTGCTCACAGATTAGTAAACTGTGCTCGGGGATTTGCAATCCGTGCCAATCAGTGCCTGCGGCTGATTTCCCTCCCTTCTATGGGTTTTGATGACATCACTGACTTTCAATCACATGTTCATGGCAGGGCCACATAGAAAGACAAACAACCATTCACTCTCACATTCACATTGACGCCTATGGTCATGTCACCTATATTACATGTTTTTGGTGGTGAGAGGAAGCCGGAGAACCCGGAGGGAACCGCAGACCCGGGGAGAACATGCAGACCTTCTTGCTGTGAGGCAACAGTGCTACCCACTGCATCACCGTGCCACCCATAAGATGACCTGATTTTGGTTAATGACTTTTTTGGCCATAATAATCCATATTATAACCATACAGAAATTCTATATTTTCCCTGTTGTACTCACTGTATTCTTTTATGGCATTTTCATGTTATTTTTGTGTGAATTGTTTGTGCTATTATTATCCATATCCATATGCATCCATATATATTTTACAGTTACATCTTCCTACTCACTGTATGTGATCATTATTTGCTTACTCCTCTTGTTTTGCATGTAATGAATGAGGAAAAATCTAAACAATCAGTTTGTATGAATCTGACTTGTTTTTGTGGGTGGGGGTGTCCCTGGAGTGAGATTAGTGGAAGATGACTTGCTGATTTGTTTTGTGATGCAGCTTTCAGGTGTAATCTATCACAAAACTGGAGGAATTAAACTGACAAATGAAAACCCTAGATAGAACTTTTAGTTTTGTGTGATTTTGAGGGTTTGACCCAAATTACTAGACTATTGAGGGAGTAGCACGAGTAGGAAAAATAAGATGAACGTGGATTAGAGATTAATATCTCTCTTGACCTACTGAGTGGTTTAGACTCAGTTTTAATGATTTGACAGGAGATATAAAAGTGTTGCCTCTCGCCTTATAACTAATGTGTGTAAACTGTTGTTAAAAGTATTGGAGGACAGAACATTTTTGGAGATATCAATATTTTTAATATGAACTATTAAGTTCTGCATGAATTACAGAAATAGGGTTCTTTAGTTCACAAAATTAATTTCTGCTATGATAGTTTGGTTTCTAAGTGAACATGCTGCAGGCAGGATGATTTCCAACATCTGGTCAGTTTTTCATAAGCAGGTGCTTGAGGGGAAGGTATGCAGCAGGAGATTAAGCACGGAGAGTGCCTCCACAATCTCCAGCTTCTTCTCCTTGTTCAGATTCTGCTGAATCCTGAGTAATTGGAATGCAAGCAGCAGCTCCATCTGCATCAGTCAAAAATCTACCTAACATATCCACTGGTTCCTGCATTACACAGAGTAAATCTGCTGACATTAACAGATGCATTTAATATGATCACATTATTTCTTGTGTCATAATCCCTGATAAGTACTTGGGTAGAGTCTCAGTTCAGAGTCAACTGACTGACGACCATCTTACATATGAGTACATTAGCAAGCATCAGGCTGTATATCAATAGTCTCACCATACATGCACCATGCTTCTCATCACACTATCGATCTCACCCTGAACTGTGAAGAAACAGAAAAAACATACCTACATAAATACACAATTACACAGAGTCTTCACCAACACACTCTCATGCTCAAATCAACTAGTCTGAACACACCAGTGGATGATCAATAATAAAATCACAGAGATGCAAAATGATCTTCCTCTGATCCTCTGTGTGGAATTACTCAGTTCTGATGGAAGTGGTCTTGTTTTGTCCACATGTTTAATGTTTAGGGTAAAAAACATTTATCTGAAGCGCTCCTCAGTTTGACAACCACTGGGTTAGTCTAAAATGCCATGAGATTGTTGTACAGACGATCTTTTCCCTCAAGCCAGCAGTGACATTTATATTCCACCAGTGGAAAGAATCCATTAAATTCTTCAAAAGTGTCAGATCAATGAAAGTTTTCCCCAGTGTCCCTACATGGGAAGTGCATCTGCTAAAGATGTGAAAATAACAAGTTGTCTCATATATATATATATATATATATATATATATATATATATATATATATATATATATATATATATATATATATATATATATATATATATATATATATATATATATATATATATATATATATATATATATATACACACACACACACACACACACACAGATAGATAGATTAGCTGCTGCTAGCATAACATACCAGAATCTACACTCGTCATTGGTTGGTTGATTTGCATTGGGGGTAAAACAGGCAACAGATTTTGACCAGAAAGGAGACTGTGTGGAATGAAAAATAATACATTTGTTGAATTCATTTTGATCCTTTCTTTATTATTGTACAACGAGTCCAACAATGTTTAGGAGCACAGTGCTAAATCAGTTGGATACTCTTTATGTCAGAAGACAAAAATTATTCAGTGACTAACGGTTGGAAGGTGGTTGAACAGCCTTCTGATTTAGCAATAGTGAAACAGACTGCAACATTGCTTCTGAAAGAATAGCGTGTACCCAAGATACACAGCTCACTAAACTGCACTACGACTGCATGAGCAAATGCAACTTTTGTCGGATGATTTCAGAGTTCATGGTCCACAGAAACTCAGCCAGTCCTCCTTTGAGCATTTCCTCCATAGGAACGAACTGCAGTACCTGTCTGTCACTCCCAGATGCCAGATCTTTACCCGTGTCCTCCTCTCCTCTTAACTGACCCATGCAGTTATGGACATCAATGAGAATAGGGAGTATTCGTGCCGCAGCTTCAGGGCAGAAGCCAACACACACAAGCACCGTGCCGACTATGCCTGGTGGGTGTGGATGCCTGAACCTAACTGAGTGAAAACAGACATGCAGGCAGAGCACAACAGCCGCTGTGACACGGGTGAGGACAGAAAACACAGGCAGCAGCAGGGCGTCCCCATAGCTCAGGGTCTGCAGGGAAAACACAACGCAACCTAAGAGCTGCTGCTGATACAGCGGCTCCCCGTCGTGTAGCGTGACGCAGCCTCTTTGAGTAAATGAAGGCTCTGCAGAAAACGTTAACATGAGATTCCCAAGTTGACTCTCAAATGGACCCCACACTGAGCGGCTGCCGAACACCAGACACTGCCTCTTCTTTTTGATCCCATTAGTGTCAGCTGTGACGTTGCAAAGACCAGCAACATCGGACAAGATGGAGTCGGGGCAAACCACACGGCAAGAGTCACAGGGAGATAAACTCGTCCAGTCTACTGCTGTGTCCATCAGGGCTTCATTCAAGTGGTTTAACAACTCTCCTTCACAGAACGGAGAGCTTCTGACTGCAGGCAGAGCAGCACCAACAATAACGTACCACGAATCCACTTGACACTCGGACAGGGGTCCTTCTAGCACACAGCCAGTCTTACCAGCTTCAGAGCAGTGTCTCTGTATGCAGTCGGCATAGCAACCCTTCTCGATGCGCTTCCTCCAGCTCAGAGTCTGCAATTCCCTACGCTCGTTGAAGGAGCCTGTTTGCTTCTTCGGTCCCAGAAGTCGATCCACTGAGACGCTGCAGCAGGCGGGGTTCACCGTGTTGCGAGAGATCCATCGACTCCGGGGAAGGAAGCTCACCTATGACAGAGACACTTGATCAAGTTCAATTGTTTTCAAACCAATGTTCGATTCAAAGGACTAGACATTGGATATTTGTAGCTTCTAATATGTTGCTTGAATTGTCTTCATATAATTAAAAACTGAATACATTTGAAGTTTTTTGGGATAATTTGTCAGCTTCAACAACCTCATGAGACATGAGTTGGACCCTGGAAACTTTTGACAATGAGTCAACCCAACGAGAATTGAAGACTGCTGAAACAGGAATCATGGCTACCCTGGCTCCAACAATTTCCAGTGGCACTGTTCCGTTTTGTCCGTATGTGTAAGCTCTCAGAAAATGTGCACAAATACGGGCGAAATGAACGCTTAGTACAGACAAAAGGCTCCATCTATATCCATTTTTAAAGTTGAGCATTAAAGCGCCTTTAATTTAATGGAATATACAAAAATAATTTAAGTCAGATCAAATCGTGGCCTAATGATGGGTCATTTTATTAGCTTAATTTGAGCTTAATTTATTTCCCTAGCTGTCCGTTTGGCAGGATTATGTGTTTAACTTTTCATTTGTCTAATATTATAACTTGCTCTTGGTTGGTAAAATATGCTGCTTTGCTGCCAGTAGACTTGTCATGTTTGTGATTGGTCATGGCTACATTGGGAAAACCTGAGTTAACTTGCCCAGCTGACAACCACCTACGAGTGACCGCTTAACAAGATTGCAATGATGAGGCTTAGTGAAGCCAGATAATAAAAAGTTGAATCTTGCTTTGTAGTACAGGCCTGAGGTAAAACAAACAAAAAAAAACGGCAACAGGAATTTCCTTTTGAGGATAATAAAGTTCAAATGTGGGAAAAGAAAACACAACAAATCAGTTGACATACATTTGGCTTCATTGTGTTAGCAACTGTGCATCTTCATTTAATAATTTTGAGCAGCCATTGTGACAAACTGGTATGCTAAAAGCACAGATACCAAATGGACCTGTAGGTGAAACTGTTTTCTCAGCTGTGTTTCAAAGAACACAAATGACCTTTGATGCTAATTTGCATGACAAATCCAGTCTACAAACATCCTACCTGGAAGCGCTGCAGGTATTCCTGAGCTGTACAGTCTCTGATGTAGTCGAGCCGCTGCCTCTGCTCCGTGCTCATTCTTTCAAACAGCTGCAGGTTTTCTGTGATCGTCTCCACCTGCAGAGTGTGGAAGTGCAAGCACATCTCTTCATGCTGTTTCTGAAACGACTCTGGGATGACTGAATTTGGGAAAAGTGCCTCTCGGTCAGCCAGATGTGGTCCGTAGTTGCGAATCAGTTTTGAGAGCAGAGGCCTCACAGCCTCCTTGCCGTCATAGTTCAGACACACCACATAAACTTCGGAGTTTCCGGCCTTGCTGGTGGCAGGTTTGAAGACGCTGACAGAGCGGAAGCAGCAGTTGAGCAGGTATAGCAAGCAGATGGAGGAGTGTTCATACAGGGTGAACATTTTCAATACAAAGGAGCCACCGGGGCTCAGGAGCAGCAGTGCAGCCGTGGCCTCGCAGTAATGCAGTGACGCCACCAGCGCCTCCTGCTCATCTGGTTTCTCCTGGCAGTCAAAACTACCATCTGCTGTAACCAAATCAACTCTACGCATGTTAGCCACAAAAGCCTGCAGTTCCAGCAAATGCTTCTGGATCATGATGTTGCCTGTATTTTCTGAGCCAAAGAACCACCAGGGCAGCGTGTTAGCAATCAATCGATCATCTGCAATTGTTGTGCTCCCACTGTTAGCCTCATGGTAAGGGTTGAGTGTGTTGGCAGCCCAGCTCCAGTCACAGTACCGTGTGGATTTGCTGGTTTTGACGTAGTGGTTGAGAGAAGTTATAAAGGCCCCTGGAGCTTCACACAGGTGGACTGTGTTGAGCTCTCCATTTTGAAGAGCTTCCTCCGGAAGAGGATGAAATGTTCCCAGGATCTCATAGAACTTGCACCAGGCCTGAGTGCAAATCTCGGCATTGGCAACTGACCGTACGGCAGAAATCACCTTCCCGGCTCGATTGGTGGAGTTTGTGTGCTGATGCCAGACATGCACGTTCTTGTCACTGAGATGGTTCTTAACAGCGTTCAGCGACGTCTTCAGGGCCTGTAGCTGACAGCGCTCCTCCGCAGAGTGTTTCAGAGCAACGCTTGGGTCTGGGATGCACCACTCTCCACTGGCCGGTTTCACATAGGTTCTAACCTTACTAAAAAGACCATGAACCTCAGTCTCTGTTTCAGGGTCCAATGCCACCACGCTGTTGAAATGTTGCAGCTTGCCGACTTTCCTCCTGGTCCCATTGCCTGTGCTCATCCTCTACACCTGTTGTAGTACAGTAACAAATGGGTGTTAGACAAGCTAAGATTAAAAAACACATCAGCATTATCCACTTTCTGTTTTGTTGTAATCCAACAGTGTTTATGTGACCTACTTGCACGACACAGGTAGAGTCAACCTTAAATCAGCAAACAGTACATTTCAAGGTGAATTAAACAGAGCCAGAGCTTTGCAGCCCTATAATTTTCTCTACATGGATGAGTGGTGTTGAATTATGAATGTTGACTCATTGTATTGTCATGGCCTCAGAAAACAGGGCTGACTGTAAATACTGGCTATTACCTCACCAGGGACCTCAGAATAACAAGAGATTTCCTACCACTGCAATACACAATCTCTTACAGTAGGTCTTGAAAAAAATAAAATTCCCTCAACGCTAACGTATCTTAACATTTTCATATGATGGCTGTATGAAGGACGTAGTTATTTAACAGATTTTGTTGCTGTACTGTGAAGACCTTTTCATACAGAAAACAACACAGCTTTGTGACACTGTTTTTTTTTTCAGATACGAGAGTTGTTTTAAGGATTTATCTAAAATATATGAGAATTTTCTCAACCCATAAAGCAAATATTCAGTTTTTTCCAAAATTCAAAATCATCACATTTAGAGATACATAGTTTGACGAGACATTATTATGTTTGTTTACTATGGTATGGTCTTCAACAACTCTATTCCAGTCAATCTGTGATGGTGCGACTTTATACTAGGCCATCATGGTGTGTTAAAAATCAATCTTAACAAATCCTGAAATTACAGGGCAATTTCAAATTCATGACACAAAATAAATTTACAGTCAGAATCAAATAAAGCCCACAGCTAATCCTCTGCTCATGTGCACATGATTTAAATGCCAACATTGGGCAGGAGTGCATATTTCTGGGTCATTTCTTGATTAGTCTGCAATGACTCAGTGATGAATGGCAATATATGGTGTATAGCTAATGGCAGCACATTCATCAATTATTCCTCATAAATCATACTGTTAAGCACTGCTTGTGTTTATGCAAGTAATCTGCTCTACAGTTTGTTTGTGAACGGCTCAGCTGCTATTAAAAGAAAAACAGCCTGATGTTAATTTTTTATCCATACAGTAGATGTAGGAGGATGAAAGAGACTTTAAATAGGTTATACATTGATAATTAATCATTAATTGTCTTGATAAGGTCAGAATTTATCTTCTCAGACGTGCTATGAGGATCTTTGAGACCTCAGCTATATGTCTAGCAACAGCTGTAATGAATACAAACTTAAAAAGCATGAACACTAACTGCATTAAAAATGATTGAATTATTGATTGATTTTACGATTAACAATATCAGGCAATAAAGCAACAAAATAGGGTGTGGATTTATCCTTATACTCGTCTGAAATTTTATTGCCAAAGCAGCTGATATAAAAAATAGTCATAATAATTACCTCCATCGAGCAGTTTTCACCCATGTTCCCTTCTTTATTTGTTTGTTATGAGATGGTCAAAACTACAGGACATGTTTCCACAAAACTTGATGGAGGATGGGACATGGGTCAGGCAAGGACACACTAGATTTTTAGTGCGGGTGCAGGATTTTTTTTTCCACTTTGCAAGAGGGGATTTTTTTCTTTTTATATATTTCCTCTAATCATGCAAAAACTTCTCAACCAATTTTCACAAATGTTTGTGGATGGGTAGGGCAGGGGTCAGGCAAGCTAAACAGATAAGAGTAGGCAGAGGCATGCACTGTTCTGAATCCACTTAGGAATGTTAGGAAAGTTTCATACAGACATGTTTCATCCCGACATATTCTGACTATTACACCAAACTCAAACACAATTTTATGTAGGGGGATAAAAATGCAAAACAAAATAGTGATTTAAAAAAAAACACTCAAGGGTAACCACTTAAAAATAAAATAAAATAAAAAGAGGAGCATGATAGTACAATAAAGAGGGAGCTCTGATAAAATCAGAATATGCGATAAAAATAGGATTTAGGAATTGAAAGCTGCCCGAGGATCTCAAACTATGCTGAGGTTCATACGGTATTATACTGATCATGTGATCAGGATCCAGGTCATGGCCAGTCTTTAAGATGATCAATAAAATTTTAAAATCAATTCTAAAGGAAACAAGGACAATGTAATATGAATGGTGTAATATGATTATACATTTTGGTTCTGGTTAAAAGCTGCTGAGTTTTGTACACTTTAAAATCTGTAAGTTAAGTAAATGATGGTGATATATTATCACTTAATAAATTATGGTCTAACCTGAACTGCAGGAAAAAAGTGTCAAGACCTTTTACTTAAGTAAATGTTTTTATTTTTTTCATTCAAATCTGTACTTATGTGAAAGTTGTTGGGTTTTTTTTATATTTGCATCAACATATACCAAAAGTAAGACAAGTCGATTTATTGACTCGTAACAGTACACACTATACTGAACAGCCATTTTTAGAATAAGTATTTCTTTGGTTATAATTATAATGTAGTGACACGTGTCCCTACATTATAATTATAACCAAATGTGTAACCAAATGTGTAAACAGCCAGACAGGTCGGGTAAATTTAAACTCCCTTCTACATTGTCAAGTATCTTTTTCGACACATAATATACTTGGGATATATTAGACATAACAAAATTTTAATCTGCAAAGTAACTAGAGGCGAATGTCAAATAAATGAAGTGGAATAAAAAGTACAATACTGGTTTGTAAAGATGTAGTGGAATAGACGAAGGAGCATAAAATGGAAAGTTGGGTAAATGGAGGCTATTTGGTTACCCCTGAGGCTGAGTGACAGCTGTATATAAAATCTTCAAATAAAACAATGGGATGCTAAAAAATAAGGAATTCGGGCATTATTAAGAATCGCTATGCTTTCCTCATAAACTAATTTGAACTAAATTAACCACAGCCTTAGTTTAGCGATCATAAACTGTGTAATGTTAACACAAAAGCTTCCTACAGCGCAGGGCGAAGTGTCTCCTAAATCTCAAAGAGACTGAATTTACTGCCACACTGTGTCTGGATTCTTTCAGGGATACGTATCTGTCCCAGTATAGAGCCTGAGGACCTGGCTTATGATGAAAGGGACACAAACACACTGTAAACATTGAACAGAAACTTACCGGACTTAGCTGTTTCCAACGGACGGAACCACGCTGTCATGTGACTCGAAACAACACTGCGCATGCGTATGACCAAGAGGGCGTGGCCTTTTTTTAAAGGAATATCCAACTTAGTTTATTTACTCAAGTTAAAGTCAGACAAAATATGTCAAATAAATATATTAAAAAGCCCTTATTGTCCAATTAGGCCTGCCTCTACCTAAAAAAAGCAAAATAACCGAAGCTTGAAGGATAATTTTACTTTCTTTTCATTTATAACTTAGCTTATATGGTACTTATATAGTATAGTACATTTTTTTTTAAATGTACCACTCATTTTTAGACCAATTTGAGAAAACCTTTTCTCTATTTTGAGGTTGGCTGTACATCTATATGCAGGACAGTGATAATTCTCAACATACAAGGTTTAGTCACGCTTTACTGATTTTTGTGAGTATTGATTGTAAAAACACAATTTCAGAGAAATAGCTATGATGCATTTATCCAACTCCATTTTTAAACCAACCTGCACCTATAAAAAGGCATGAGACAGCAAGAATGCCACAGCTGGGGCAACATGACTGGGATTGTGCCATTGGTAAGCCGGAGGTGGTTTTGGAGTTCTGACGGTTCTGGAGTTCTGTAATTTCTAGCAATGAGCCCAAACCTAAACCCCATTGAAAACCTGTGGAGTTGGTTGAGTGAGGGAGTGCGACTGCAGGAACATCCTCCACAGACTCACCATTACTAGGCTTAATAAGACAACCCTTAATTGAGCCGTTCTAGTCAGATGTTGTTTTGAAGGACCTGGCTGCAGACAAGATGGAAAATGTCAGCCTTGAACCATATGAAAGTAGCTACGTGCAGCTAACTTCTCTTGGGTGATTAGGAGGATGAAGGTTTGTGACTGTTTAAGTAGGAGGGGATCTGTGTATAAGTTTGAAAGTAAAATTTTATATTTCATTTGTAAAAAAAACACACAAAAAAACATTAATACCACAAAATGTAAGAAAGTGAGTTTTCAGTTTTCAGATTTGATTGAGTAAGATCATTTAATGAGGACATTTTAATGTATAATCACAAACAATAAACCCATTTTATTGACTTATAAATTTTATATAATGTGGAAATGTTCTTTGGTGTTTTACTATATTATTCATTGTTTTTGTAGATTCATTATATTCTGATTCAACCTGCACTTACATGCTTTGATGCTGCATGGTAACAATTCTAATACTTGGTTATAGCTATGTGGGATTTTCCTGACAAACGACTATGTATATTCTAAAATAAGAGAATAACTATATAGATCCATGTTGAAGTATTCTTACTTTCAATTTGAGAGAACTGAAAAAAATAAACTCTGAATCTCTGAATAAACTACATGATCCTCTGCTGGATTTGCTTGTGTGTGCATATTTCCAAGCAGATTATCCACAGTGAACGGATCTGTGTCAACAGTTATATAATTATTAGAGCTCTTTAAAGTGTAAGCTGATGAAAACTGACTTCTGAAATGTTGTGTTTTAGTGCCACATTTGAATATGATTTACAATCTTTCTATCTCTGCATTTGCTTTCCTTCACTTCCAGTACACTTCTAACACAGTCCATGTGCTGCTCATTCAGACATAAAAGCTATAAGACATTTCTGAGTAAAAACAGGACATCAAACAGGCATCTGAAGTGGTTTGGAGAAGGCATAGCTTATTTACAAAATTCTGGTAGGAATGACATCTAAAATCAGAAATGATTTGAAGATCCTGGTAAACAAAACAATTAATGATATTGTTTCTTACCGTATATTTTCAGAAAATGGTGCCTTATTAGCTGCTACTCATAATACATCAACTTAAAGTAAATCTTGCCTCTGAGAGTGAGCAATCAATACTGGGGCTACACTTAATAATTAAGAGAAATTTTATTCATTTTCAAAACCAGGGTTACAAAGTGTTTAACTCTGAGAAAAGATTTATATTAAAACCATTTGAATAAATATTTAGATCAAGGACAAGCAATAAGTGTGGGTAAGAGCAAATCAAAATACATTTGTTTGTGAATAAATAGGTTTTGAGGTGACATTAATCCAGGAGGCTGCAGTCATGATGATTCATTAATTTATTGTGACATGAGAAACCTCATTCTGTCTTCTACAAAAATTCATTAATGTGTAACACTAAAATTATTATTTTTAAAATTAGCATAACATATTTAGTAATACGCTGCTTTTAAGTTGAGAGTTGTATTTTCTTAGAAACCAATCATGCTTTTACAATTGCTAAATAAAAAGGCAATCCATATTTATGTTCTTAGGATCATATGTTATGGTTTTGGCCGTACTTTCTTATTTTGATCACTTATTGCTTGATGTCTGGGTTCTGTGTTTACTGTTCTGTTTTATTTTACAGTTTATTCCTCTTTGCCGTGTCTCTCTTTCTGTCTCTCTGGTTCTACAGTATGTTGTCACACACCTGTCCCCCCTTTAGGGCTCATGTGTCTTTGCTTCCCTCTGCCTTTTCCCTCCACTGTGATTGTCTGGTTGTCTGCATCTGTTTCTTGTCACCCCTTTTTATTAAAGTCTGTGTGTTTCAGTCATTTGTTGCCAGTTCGTGGTTGATGTTAGTGTCACACGTTTCAGTCATTTCTCTTAGTGTTTATTCCTTGTGTTCCCAGTAAGTGTTCCTGGTTTGGACTCTTGTGTTTTTCAGATTTTGGACTTATGTCTTGTATATTTGATTATCTGTGTATTAAATCTGTTTTGGCCTGCCTTTTCTTTGCATTCAGATTTTTGATTTGTTGCCTATTTGAATCTGTTGTGCACCAGATTTGTTTTTCCTGCTTGGACTTGGAGTTTCTGTTCTCGCTTAAGTTTTAGTTATGCATAAATATATTTAACAAATATTCAGGGACTGCTCATTTGTCTGAATTTTCAGTTTTGTGCATATCTGTATCAAATAGAGGTTATTTAACTTGAGGTTGCCTCCTCCAGTAGTATACTGTATATACTGTACTGGTGGGAAGTTAAACAGTGAATAAAGAAAACACTTTCCTAAAAATAGTGGGAATCTGAACATTAACAATTAATCCTTTCTGTCAAAACTTTTTTTTTAAACCTGTAAAACAACATTGGCTGCCAGAATTGTAGAATCTATTGTGCTTAAGACTCTCATGGTAAATCAGATTATTACAATAAATTGGTTTAAAGGGTGTTTTTGAGAGAATTTATTCTAAAGATATAAGTAGAGTCATGCAAAGAAATAAAAGCTGATCCTTTAACAGGACAGGGAAATTTATTCTAATCAAAGGTAACAGCATACTCTATACATGACATTCAAGAAATTGGACTTTCAAAGGTCAGGTGTGACTTCGAAAAAAAAGTTCTTCACATCCATACTTTATATGGTGTATTATTCCTAAAGGGCAGCCAAGCTCCATCCAGCATTCAGCTCACTCAGGTCTCCACTAACAACCTGTGTGACTCAACAAGGGTCACTCCTCTGCTGAAGTTGCCAGTAAACTGAAAAGAAAAACTAATACAGTGAAAAACAGATGTGTTACAGACATGCCAATCAAACCGTAGTTTAAATATCTAACCCAACCATTTCTCTCCAGATGGTTTGTTATTGAATTTTGGATTTTGTACATTTGGAAAAGCTCCTCTACCTCTTTTTTTTTGCTGGAATGGATGGAAGAAACAGGAGCAAGCAAAGTGTTTGGAAGAAGTCATATCTCCAGTGTCCAACCTCCATGTTGGATAAGGAATTATCAAAAATGTCTGTGCTTCCCTGGATTTGATTAATCCCTCTCTGTCCATAGCATCCCAGAGCTCTAATACCACCAAAGATATGAATAGAACAACAAGCACACAGGACATACAAAGAGAGCTTCACCTCCAAAATAACTCTTCAATACGAATTCTTGAGGTCCTTACATATGTGCTACTGAGGAAGGTCCATGATTACTCACATTTCTGTAAAAGATCATTCCTACAAAACATACACACTGAAAAAAAAAATTGATGATGTTTTCTATTCAGGAGGCATTTGTGAATACTGCAGTCTTCAATATGCTATATATAATATACTATATGCTATTACTGGATGTAGAGATAAAGGAAAAAGAACGAATGAAGCCCAATTGTACATGACAAGAAGAATTAATTTATCATGCAGTCTTCTGTCCACTGTCACTTTCCTTTCTTCATTGGTATTTTTAATCTAACGTTTGAATGTCACAATGTCGGACTAATTCTGAATCATGTTTCTTTTTCTGTATGTACAGTACATACACCGTATCCAAATCCTATAGAAAATGTAATTATTCAAATTTATAGGGCTTGGATGGTCTGAAAATCCTCTTATTTTTCAATCAATAATACTACAGTCTTGAAGCTTCTTGCTTTTAAAAGAAATGCATCAAGTGGTTGAAAAGTTATTTATAAACACATTTCAGAAAAAATGCGCTTCCAATTTCAGCCAAACCAAACCGCTGTCACATTAATGCTCAAATAGATAATCTGGAAAACCAATGAGATATAACCAGTGATTAATTGATACACTGCTTATTTAAAGCACATACAGAAACATTTTTGCCAGTTTGAAATTTAATGGGTTGTTTTGCTATTATGGCTTGTTTTTGCACCATCAAATAAAAAGAAGAGTTGATGAAGTGTTAAAACAGAAAAAGAGCTTTACTGCTCTTCTAGTATCTCAAGCTAGTAATAATGTTGTCCTCTTTGCAGACACGTAAGATGACCTCCCCTTCACCTAAACTCATTGACACTATAGCGATTATACTGTTAAATTCAGCTCAGAGGTCAAAGATCTACTGTTACCACTTCAATAAAGGCCTGAGCAGCAAAGTGATGGATGCCTGTTATCTCATCATGATGATCTCAGCCTGCTGGCTAGAACCTTGATACATAGAAAACAAGGTTGAATATATATATGCTCACAACTATGTCATGCATACAGAAGGCTGTGAGATGCACACACTCATAACAGTGATTCACTAACATCACTTACTATTTGGTGTAGAGAAAGTCAATAAAGGAACAATCGGTTATCTGCAAATTAAACCGGAGCAAATGGTTGTTATTCCCTCAATGAACACAAAAGGTATGCAGATTTCAATCAGTGTGACCGTGAGACAAACACACACTGTAATAGAGACAACATGCAGCCATGCATTGTCATTCAGGAATTTTGCTGATGTTCTTATCAGGAATAATTTAAAAGGCATTTTGCTACAAATTGCCATTCCATTAATTAGGACTGCAGGAAGCATCCATTACAAGTAATCTTTCAATAACAAAGTAGCTACAGGGGACAGCATGATAATTAGGGCTGGAAATGATTTTTCAGAGGCAGATGAAAATGAAAAGATAATCTAATGCAGACAATGATTTATGATTTTTAGTCATGCTATTGTCTTTAAGGATGGTAGTGTTGGTCCATTACTTTGGTCTAGACTCAAATATCTCAAAAAGAATTGGATACAGTTGGAAGCAACCCTCATTGTTTATTAGGTTTATTGACAATATATATATATATATATATATATATATATATATATATATTTATATATATATACACATGTATATATATATATTATTTATTTATTTATTTTTGTTGTTGTTTTTTGTTGCTATAACAAAATAAAACAAAAACCATTTGTGCAAAAGATTGATCTTTTTTCCTACATTCAACACAACTACTGCAGTCTCAAAATTATTCAACCCCCCGATTAGCATCCCTCATAAGAGCACACATTTGCAAATCAGTTGTTAAAACACTGCGCCAACCTTCATAGACTTACTTTAGCAGTAGCGTCCCAAAGCTTTTTCTGTTAAAGGCCTAAATTTTCATACGGGCTCCAAGTCCAAACTCCAAGATGTTCACCAATGCTGACCCAGAAGCACAAGACAAGTCTGGAGGAGGAACAGAACACCCTATCAGCATGGCGGTGTCTCGGTGATGCTTTGGGTTTGCTTTGCTTCCTCTGCCACAGGAAAGCCGCAGCGTGTAGAGGGTAAGATGGATTCCATCAAGTAACAGGAAATCCCAGATGAAAACATCTCGCCAGCTGGTGTCTGACTATTCACAGGTCATAGCAGTAAAAGAGTCTCTACAAAGCAGACACACTTGTTATTAAGGGGTTGAATTGTTTTGAGATTGCAGTAAAAGTAGATTTTGGGTTATATTTGTGTATTTTTGTATATTTGTGCTGATTAGAAAATATTAGCATGCTGACACACCACACTCAAAATGGTGAACATGATGAATATTGTTTTCTGCTAATGTTTAATATTATATCTGCTATATGTTAGTCTGATAACTTTAGCATTTGATTCAAACAATCACAACCTCAGAGAGCAGCTAGTGAGGCTACTGAGGCTTATTTTTCTTTATGGGTATAAAACAAAACAACGGCTGCTGTGAAGTAAAGAAATTACACAGGTTGGGCAGTTTACAGTGAGTCCATCTGTGGGATTCAAGATTCCTGTGTTTGGTGGATTAAGTCAATGTCTAGCAGGTTGATTTATAATCCCACAGGGAAAAGTAGCATCATCCTGTAACATTTTGAGGTTTCCCCTGAAGGACAATCATGATACACAAGATGAAATAAACCCATTACATAACTGAAGCATCAAGAAGAAGCCACTGTGTGTTTCTAGATGGTCTATTTTGGAATGAAATTCCTGCTCTTTTCATGTGAGTGTTCAAACAGATAGGTATGTATGATAAAGGCACACACACTGCATCCATTTTCTGGATTTAATGATTTACACTCACAGGCAGTGTGCCATAACTCCTTTAAGCTTGAAGTCAATAAACAATAAACAGTAATATTCAGCACACTTCAACCATCAATCTGTGCTCAATGAAAGCTGCAGATTTATATCACTCATATGATTCATGCCACGTGGAGGTCAGAGGAGAGAGGGAATGAAAAATGCAGGGGAGAGGTGAGAATCACGTTCTTCAAAGAAAAAAAATCTGTTTTAACATCTCTCACATTATTGTCTGGAAGATGTAAACGTGTATTCCAAGGGCATAAAATCCATCTGTTTACACTGACTTAAACATAGCTCTCTCTCTCTTATCAAAACGATCCCTGGAGCCATAATAAGAATGATAGGAACAGTTTTTTCTCTTAACTATGCTGTCATTATGCACTTCCACTCAAATGTGAAGTGACAAACAGAAGATAATAAATAAATAATGCTTCAGTAGTACAATACTGCCCCCTGGAAGTACAAATGAAGACTGAAAGGAAACTATCTGTATTTGTATGTACTATATTATTGGCACACCACATAAAACAGATACATACACTCAAATGTGAATGTTTTTTTTCTGTACATGCTTCACAATCAAATACATAACAATGCTTTTTGACATTATTATTGTCCATTACACATTCACACAAGGGAAAAAAATGTTTTTTTTACATTGTTGATATATTTAGTGTCTACTTTTGTCACAAATGCAAGTTTCAGTTGTGCAAAAAAAAAAGAAGGTGAGCATCACAAACCGCTCTATGGTCACAGTGAATCAGCTGCTGCTGACAGTAATGATACTGGTGTGAAATTCAGAATTTATGGAAAAGCTCCATGACAGCAATAGTTGTGCTCTGTCCGAAGATAAAGGCTCCAACTACAATGGTTATGACTCCCCAAACTGTTAAAATCAACCTGCAGGGAAGATAATCAAGAGACAGAGCAGGACAGATGGATTTTAACAGCATGTTATCAGGCAGGATGATGAATCTTCTGCTTCACAGAACTTAGTCATTAATCATCATTTCCTTTATTCAAACATTCTCATGTTTTAATAGAATGGATCCAATCTAATCTGAAATGAATACCCATAGGATAGCACTGGATTTATGTCTTAAAAGTCAAGCCACTTCACTTTTCGGTCCTTCTCGGCAGACAACACGAGCCAGAATCTGAAACGACTTTGTGAACTTGTATGGTAATGAATGATCAAAGCCGTGGAATGATAATTTTCAGCAATTTAGTAAATGATAGTCTGGAGGACATGACCTGCAGCATTGTTCTGTTCATACTAATTAAAGGGAAATTAGAAATGTCCTTAAAAGGAAATCTCCATTTAAACCCAAGTCAATAATAATTCATAATACTCTGAAACTTCCTCTATTTATGTTGAGGTGAATGTTTGCCTGAAACAAATTTTACATTTTTTATGTTCAGCTGGCCTCCTGTGAAGTGACTAAAAGACCGTCTAGGTACATTATCAACTGGACATAATCAATTGAAGGTGTAACAACTGAACTCTCTATTTTTTCTAATATTAGTACAAATTACATAGTTGTTAAGGAAATCTCCTGGAAACTATTGGGAAATGATTCAGAAATTGTTGACTGGTAAAATAAACTGTTAGCAAAAAAAAATTTTTTTTAAATCATATTTTTAAATAAACACACTCACTTTAATCTTGGAGTCACAGATTCAGTTTGCATTGTGAACACTAAGCAAAGACCTGCAACGCACACACACACAAATCAAACTGTCAGAGTTACCTTACTGAATTATGTACATGACTGTCAATCAGGCATTATTTATACAGCACCCTGCATAGAGTTAAGTCCAATTCAAAGTGATTTACAGGTGACTGACAAGCTAAGAATAAGAAAGAACAAATATATACCGTATTTAAATATAAATTACGTTACATTCATACACATATTAAATTTCAGGTTGGTTACATACCAGGAAAAATGAAGATGAAGAAGGCACTGATTCCTCCAATGACACCGATGACCTGTCCCATGTCAGGGACAAACATGGCGATGAGGAGAGTGACGGTGATCCAAATCACAGTGAGAATGACTCTGCAGCGACTCTCAAATGCATTAGTTACGATTCCTCGACGGCGTCTTTGAAAGCGCAGCATCAAGTTCAGGATGACAGATCTGTTCCAAACAAGGAGAGAACATGTTAGGTGTTAAAACACATGCTCAAATAACACAAATCATCTCTGATGTTCCTCACCTCCCCAGAAGAAGAATAATAGGGTAGATGGTGATGATCGATATTCCAAAAAGTAGCCTAGAAATGATCATGACCACATCATCTCCTGGATATGACATCAAAATATCTGAGGCAACATCTCGTCCAAACGTCATGAAGCCATACACACCTGCAGACACAGAGCGGATGTGACTGGCAGCTTTCAGGTAAGCACACGATGTACTGAGGTTGATCATTTAGAGGTGAACGCACCAGTTAGAGTGTAGATGAGTAAACAGAAAAACATGGAGAGCACAGAGATGAGCACCCAGTGGGAGAGCTTCTGGTTCTCCATGCTGCTGTAGATTGCTATACAGGCTTCATGGCACTGCAGACACACACAGACACACAGATTACTGAGATCAGCTTCTTAGTTTGTCTTAATTTGTTGTTCTTCTGTATTTCCTAATTACTGTTCTAGGGTCAGGGCTGTTTTGTCGTTTGAGAACATTCAGTGACTTAGCATAGCTCAATACGTCCTGTGCCTGCAGGATCCATTTATTGCCATGTGCAACTACTGTTCCCAAGATGTGAATATTTGTATTCATCTGGAATGGTTGCATATGCTGATGTAAACAGGAGCTGGTCAAAAGATCAAAATGGTCTTTATTTTATTAATTGTGAAATTAGCATATTTTTTAAAAACTGAAAATACAACACATACTGTAAGTTGGTGCCGCCATCCTCTTTGGATCATGTTTAAAGTACTTCGCTCAGAGTCATTCAGAAAGTAAGAAATGCATGGCTAATCTAAGATTAAGACTTCATCATGTGGCAAACAGATACATTAAACACATGGAAAAAAATCCCCCTAATACAACAAATTGTTCTCATGCAAAATTATCCACTAATGATGGCTTAGGGTGGGTTTATAGTTAATCTAACAACTCACTATTAAAACGACTTCATAAGAGGAAATCCTTTTATAAATCAGCTTTTTTCAAGATTTTTTATCATTGACAGTCAACAGCGTATCAAAACAGGAGGATTTTGAGGGTGGTGGGGATGACATGCAACAACATACAACCATGGAAGTTGTAATCATGTGGTGTCACTTTTTTATTCATCTTCATTTACTGCTTCCCCCCCCCCCCATTAATTTCACGTTTCTACCATAAAAACGAAAAGCATCAAGAAATTGTTCAGATAATAAATAATCAACCAAACAACAATAATGGCAAATAAACGTGGGTCACAGTTTCAGACTTCTGATTTTCCCTCATGTTTTTTTTTACCTTCACTAAGGAGGTGATGTTTTCATAGTCATCTGTTTGTTTGTTTGTTTGTTAGCAGGACTACACAAAAACTATTTAACGTATTTTCATGAAATTTGGTGGGAGGGGGTGGCATGGTGGCGTAGTGGCAAGAAGGTCCTGGGTTCAAATCCACCTGAGGACCTGGGGCTTTTCTTTGTGGAGTTTGCATGTTCTCCCCGTGTCTGTGTGGGTTCCCTCTGGGTTCTCCCACCACCAGAAACATGCAATATAGTTGAATTGATGACTCTAAATTGACCGTAGGCGTGAATGTGAGTGTGAATGGTTGCTTGTCTTTCTATATGTAGCCCTGTGATGAACTGGAGACTTGTCCAGGGTGAACCCTGCCTCCTGCCCAAAGTCAGCTGGGATGGGCTCCAGCCCTGCCGCGACTCTACACAGGATAAGTGGTTACAGAAAATGAATGAATGAATGGTGGGAGGGTTAGACACGTGACAGAGAAGAACCCATAAATTTTAGAGTGGATCAGGATAAAGAGGCAGAACCATAATTTTTTCACTTCCTTTAACATGGCTGGATGAGGCTATTTTCACAATTTTTATTACTTGACAGATTTTCATGAAACGTAGTAAAAGATGTGAGGCATATGTCAAAGAAGGAACCATTGAATTTTGAAGAAGATCCATGTTTTGTTTCTATTTCTTTAACAGTGCAACAAACCTTTGGAATGTTGCACATGTTGTGTGAATATATATGATGAAATTTGGATTAGGCTTTAATCAAAAGGGACTGTTGGGCCTTGACAGAGGTACAGTATACCCTCTATTGAGTGCCCTTCCAGGTTTCCTTGCTTTCGCATTGCTTTTTGCAGTTTGCATTGTTAAGTATTTGCATTCATTGGACAAGTATCAGGCATCTATAGTCTATCTAGACTTAATAAAGTCTCTATCTATCTATCTATCTATCTATAGGATCAGACATACATTCTATGACAGGAATACTGGAAAGTGAGCAAATAAATCTGATCCTATTTGCATTCATACAAAAGAACTTCATACATTTTAAATTAAAATGATTCCCTTATTCTCCACAAGCTCGTTTAGTTGCTATCTTATCTTCACAATATTAACTGCATATTAAACCACTTCAAGGCTGCCTATCATAGTGACTACTTCCAGACTTCATACTACCTGGAAGCCAAAGCAAATGGTCGGGACAACGCTGAACATTGAAGCCCACGAGCTGACACTGGAAAAGGCACAAACACAATACACACAGACATTTACTGATGCACACAAAACTGCAGCTGCATAAAATGATGATAAGTGATAATAAATACACACATGTAGCTGCTAAGACCAGTGCTACTGACCCTTGGCTGTGCTCTGGTGTTATTATAACACTGTGGTTTTCCATCAGGTAATATTTGACAATCACTGCCACACACAGGTATGTTGCAGCCAGCGTCCCTAACACACTGACATGAGGAGAAAACAGTTAAATCTCACAAACGTTGGATGTCATTCTGACCACATGATAATTGTTGTATACCTTGTGTATTTCTGGATGCCGATTTCTTTTGGGATGGACAGGGGTAGGATGATGATGAGGCACATGATGAAGAGGGCAAATCGTTGGTCAGTGTACCAGTGATACGGCATCTCTTCCTCAATGTACCCAGTCACAGTCTCATATAAAGAAATACACACTGGAGAAGAGCAAACCAGAGTCGAACTGAACATTATTCATCTGCCGCAATGTGAAGGCATCAGTATACGACACAAGAATACAGACTCAAAGAGTCCTACGGTCGTCTAAAAGATTCATTTACATTTTGCATCCTGCTAAACAAAAATGATTTATGATAGATGAGAGACAGACGCTTTCATGTTGGTGGATGAAGATAAAGAGAAATCCTGTGGATGTGTTTAAAGCATTTTGTCCTTGACACTATAAAAAGTGAATTTCTGATCAAATGTATTTTGTTTTGTCTTTGTTTTTGTTTTGTTTGGGGGGGGGGTATATCCAATCAAATGCTCTGTTTATAATTGTAACAGGGCAAGTAAATTAAAAAGATGTGAAGGGGTTCAGATGGACAAAATGAAAAAGGAAAAATTACAGGCTATTCCGTCTGCCAGGCACGTTTACCATGATGCTCGCTAGAATGAAAACGAAAGTGCAGATGATTTGTGGTCTGAAAGAGATGAATGTTTTGAGAAGGGAAATGGCTGCTAAACTGATTTTTTTTAAAACTTAGTTGTGTACTTTGATAACATGAAAACACATCAGAAACAAATGCTGAGTGCAAACAGGGAAGTGCAACAGCAAACAGTAAGAATGGCTGACACACTCTGAGCTCTATCTGTTTTTTTATGACAGGTAGTCGTATCAATGCTGTCTAGAGCCCATAAGGGACAATGCTGCTAGTTAAGAAAGACATATTCTGCAAGTTTGGATCAAAACAACAACAGGAAACAAATAGGTAAGAGAGATGGAACAAAGATGGAACTGAACTGAGGCAGTTTATGTTCGACCTTTAACCCCTAAAAGCCACAGAGGATATTGCCCCGATGGGGCATATATGAACACCTGCTACTGTATCACTTTTGATGGCTGTGCTCTGGAGTAATTACAGCTGTGTATTTATCTATTGAATAATATGTCAGTCACAGAAATATAGAGAAGCCAGCATGTCCACCACGCTTCCTAAAAGAGAAAAGAGTTGGATCATTACACTTAATATTTTCTTCACAGACTTAACAACAGTGGGAGCCCATAAACTACAAAGTGGCCCATTGTAAGTAATCAGAGAACCAGTATAATGAAAACAGCACTTACACTTCTCCAGCTGGTCCTGCACCACCACTAGGAAGGCAACACATATCATGAAGAGATTGAAGCAGAAACAGACTTCACAGAGTTGACCCACTGCTCGTCCACAAACCTCACGCACCACATCCTGATAGGTATTCTGCCTGCTGACTGATGATGCGTAGCCGAGGATGACCAAACCGCTGATGAGGAAAACCAGAGAAACCTGCAGAGACACCAAGAGAAGAAGTCAAACTTAATATTCATTTACACACAAATACAAAACTATCATTGAAAGATTATTGGGCAATGGGGTCCAGGGCACAGGAGTGTCGCAGGTTAACCACAACTCTGCTGTGTTGATATTGGTTGGAAAAAAACTAACCGTTATTTCATTATCTATTGATCTGAGGATTAATTTCTAGATTAATTGAATAAAACTATGGTACATATTTTGTCAGAAAATTGAAGAGAAAAAAAAGACTTATCAAAAGCTCACACTGATTTATTCAATTATCTATTTCGTCCAACCACCAGTCCAAAACTCTTTAGTTTGATATCATCCACAAAAGAAAACAAGCAAAAAAGCAACCAGGAAATGTTTGAACTCTGCCTTAAAAATGTTATCAATTTTCTGATGATCATCTAATTGATTATTAGACTGATTGTCTCAGCTTTCATTCTCTCTAAAGCTTCCTGTCACAGCAGACCGAAAAAGGAAACCTGTGTTGTAAATTGCATTTACCAAGAACAAACATTATTCTGCTCATTCGTGGGGAAAGCTGTGATTTGAGTCGTGGGGGCCCCATGAGACATACACACTCATATTTTTGCTTGACAGTAAGTAGATGCAGTTCAGTGAAAGTTCAGGTCCTCGCCTTAACTGGAAGCTTCATTAGAGCTCACCTGTGAAAACCTCCTTCACACCATGGAGAGACAGAGGGGCGCGTGTAAATACTCAGTCTGCAGGCTAACAGTCAAACTGACCCCCTTAGAAATAGGAAGATATTTAAATATACAGTTCAATAAAATCGCAGAATTTGCAGAAAAAAAGTTCCTAATAGTCCCACTAAAATATCAAGAATATATTCATGCAACGCGTTTTCTGTGCGCAACAATCCCTCAGCGCCTGAATAGCTATAACGCACATAAAGCAGCAGTAAGTGTCTCTTGCAGGTTTTTGATGTCCTTACCAGCTCCACACTGATGGCGGTGGTCACTCCACCTGCCTTCTGGAAAGCCCAGGGGAAATTGAGCAGCCCCGCTCCCAGGGCAGACTTCAGCATAATGAACACCGCACCGAACGAACCGAGCCGCGGTGGGTCGGTATGAGACGCAGACCGGGCAATCAAGCTGATGCTCTCTCGGGCCAGTTCCTCCATGACCCTGACCCAGATCCGAGATTCCCAACACGGAGAGGAGAAGCTCTAACTTTATACTTTACTTAATCTAGAAATATTTTCTCATGTAGGCCTACAACTTATTTCTCTCACTAAGCCATGTGCGTTTCATTCGTCTCAGCAAAACGGGCGATGCTCTCCTAAACCAGTAAAATATATAGCCTACACCCACGGACACACGGGTCACATGGTGTAATTGGGCATTTTGACTAATAAACATTTCACCCTGTGGTGACACATTTGTCACTAAAGTGAGTATGTTTGCTTGTGATCTGTCTCTCTCTCTCTCTCTCTCTCTCTCTCTCTCTCTCTCTCTCTCTCTCTCTCTCTCATATTTATAGTACAGCCCTGATACTAAAAAGTTGGGATGCTCTGTGAATATATCTAAAGTTGAAGCTCATCAATTTCATTGATTTTTGAAAATATAAGCTTATTCTGAATTTTATGTAGAGTGCTCACAAACACCTGATTGGATCATTCCAATCATTCCACAGGTAAAGATATTAATTGGTAATAAAGTGATGGTATCCTGATTAAGTATGAAAAGGGTACAATGCTTCTTAAGGTGCAATGACGGGGAATTTGAGGATTTCACCCTCTACAGTCCATAATTCCATCCAAAGATTCAGAGAATCTGGAGAAGGACAAAAACCAACACTGAATGCCTCTGACCTTGGATCCCTCCCGAGGTGAGGCATTAAATACCATGACTTTAATGAAGCATAGTACTACATGGGCTCAGGAACAACATCCAGAAATGTCGCCGTCTTCTCTGGGCCTGAGCTCATCTGAGATGGACGTGGAAAGTGGAAAAGTGTCCATTGGTGTGATTTGTCCACATTTCTTTTTGGAAATCATGGACGTCGTTGCCTCTGAGCTAAAAAGGAAAAGGACCATCCAGGTTGTTACAACATCCAAGGTACATACAGGTTTGAACAACATATGCCTCCATCCATGTACAGCATATTTACAGTAAGCCTATCACTTTCATTCATTTATTACATTTTTGTCTCCAATGTGTTGAACTATGAGAAACATCTGAACTGATCTGTGGCTGCATTCCATATTAAAGATATAGATCATCAGTCACTCTTCACTTCATCAGACAGCAAGGATTCTGTACTGACACATGTAGAGGCACGCCGACACACACAAAGAAACCGGGAGGATACATGCAAAGACGTTTATCTGTAAAAAATGTGGGTATCAACATTTCAGCAGTGACCTAGCTTTCCTCTCAGATCAGATAAAGTTAGGCATGTCAGTGTTACTGATAAAGTCTAAGTTTATTACATAAGGCATCCTCTGGCATAATGAAAACCTCCTAAAAACAGACCCTTAATGGGACATTTGTAGACAAAGAGCTGTCAGTTAACCAGCTGCTTCTAGTGATTCAGATGGATCGGGTTAGGTCTCAAACATTGTACACCCGTTATAATAATATGTATGAAACATGCAAACTCAAATTATCCGTGGATTTCAGAAAACTACAATGTGAACATTTCATTCAGGCGCCTGGGTTTGCACAGATTGATGCGTGTAGATTTGATGTGAGGTGCAGTTTACAGGGCTGTAGTTGTTGTTTGAAATAAAATAAAGTCCAGGTCAAATGAATCAGATTGTACAATCCACTGCACATGGAATTTATAATCCCAGCCGCGTTCTGTGTGCTACACACCATCTGTTACTGTCATTGGTAAACAATCCATGAATATTGTCCTACATCTGACTGACTTTCAGCTGGCAGGAAGATAAAAAAAAACTTTTGCTGTGTTTTACATTTCAACAGGTGGATGCAGAATTTAAGGGCTTTGGGGCAGCCTAAAAAGATTCTTAGTGATGTCGAAGACTTTCTGAGAGTGAGAATGTGTTCAGGCCTACTTTAAACTCCAGGCATGTAGTGTTTTCAGAAATATCTCTGAAGTTTACTTAAAGACATAGAGAAAAAAGACTTCTTTATGTTTTAATGAAGTTGACCACTTAAAACTGTAGAGTAAAAACATGATGATGATAATGATGATGACAATCATTATATTCTTACGAAAGGACAAATAAGTGATGGACTATTAATAAGAATATGCAACCAGCACCAGTTTTTAATCACATATGCAGTTTGCTTTATTGGCCGAACAAATGTGTAGAGAAAAAAACAAACTGTAATTTTCTTGCATTTTGAAAAATAATTACTTAGCCTGACAAACAGACTTAAATTTTGTGATTCAGAAACTTGGAACTAAGCAAATAATTAGGCTACCTCTGCCAACAAAAGGTAGGGAGGTTTTATGATCATTCATGTTTGTTTGTCTGTTTGTTTATCTTTTAGTTTGTGTGTCTGTTTATCTGTTTGTTTGTCCACAAAGATCTTAAAAAGCTGTCAATGGATTTGGATGAACTTTTGTGTTTGGACTGGATCTTGAGTCATGGGAGAGTTGATTAAATTTTGAGGTGGATCCAGGTACGGATACAGATTCTGGATAATTGTTTCATTATTTTATGAGATAGGCCCTTTTTTTTACATTTTGCCAATATCATGAAAAAAAATTGTAATGGGTCAATCAAAATAAAAATACCCAGTCATAGACATGATGTTCCACCACTATGTGAAATTGGATCCAGATCCACATCTTTATCCAGATCTGGGAGATTAGAATATATAAATGGAGGGGGGCAATATGTATTGGGTCACATACGGTAACAGAGAGGGGTAGAGACATGACACTGCAGATCATAGTAAAACAACGTCATCATGGTGGTAATACAAGAGACAATTGTTACATTATACCCTGTCAGATTAATTCCCTTCTCTGTCCGTGATGACCTGCCATGTTTTGTGGAGGCTGTTGAAAATCAGTCATCATGCCAAATAAGGGATGTAATCTAGCTTTTAAAAATGTCGCCTGTAGAAAAAGCACACAAAACCAGAGACTTGTTGACTGACTGATTTCAGATCAGGTGCAGTCATGTGCAAATATATTAAGGGTAATATCCTCAAGTTGGGAAAGGAAGGTGAAACTGGTAAAAGTAGGAAACAGCATTATTCAAATAAGCCATTAAAGCTGTGAACTCTAGGTTACAGAGGCTGCATGGTGGTGATCTGGCATTTAATCAGCATAACACATGAATCTTTCAGCAGAAATAGATTATAAAGCAGGATGTTAAAGTCAGCACACTGCAATAATTAAGCTATCACCTTTGACCCTTAGTTATCCTACCTGCTCACATAATGATCAAGTCACACTTCATGACAATGCTGACATGGCAACATGGCGCATAACCAATCTATCATTCACTTCCTAATCACATGTGACCTGTATGATATCAGTGTGAACAGATCTGTACCATGAGCCCAAATTTACACAATATGCTGCTGAACAACAGAAATATCATTGGCACCACAGTCAATCATCAAAGTCAATAAAGAAATAGGGCCTGCATTTATTTCTTAAATTGTTAGTGGTAACAGTAGTGTGTTGACTGTCAGCTATTTCAGCTGAGGACAAGAAGGTAAAAAAGGGCTTTGAGTGAAGCATCTTCCCATTTATCTCCTAAATTTGCAACCTCATACCTCCCAATCATCGCTGCTGTGATTCTCCATATTTGACTTTGTGCACCACTGCTGACAGTTGTTGAATAATGATGTAACACTGATATGAGTATCTTCATTGGGAGAAAAATCCCACAAATTCTCATCTGACTTTTCAAAGGGCCATCATATTACAGGAATCAGATATGTGTCTGATTTAGGACCACATATACAGTAAAAGTGGTCCAAACCAGAATTGAAAAGATCAGATTCCATGTGACTTGGCCTGTTCAGTCTGTCATGAAAATACAAACCTGTGTCACATACGAGCCAAAGAAAATAAATCAGATTTGTTCCACTTTGGCCTGCTGTGTGAATATAACTCAAGACTGTTTCGAGGCACAACCTGCTGCAAAGACAAGAGATTATTCTACTCATTGTCCTGCTGTTGTGAAACAGCTTAAGAGTATTAAGATTACACACGCAAACACACAAGTGTCACAATGACTTCTAGAAAAATAGTCACGATTCAAGGACAATAACTCGTTGCATTGTCAGGAAGCCTTTAATTTAAGTTTTTTGGGGTTGAAAATCAGATTTTTTTTAAAAATTAAATAACCACAGCCAGAAAACAATACAATAAATACACTGGTAATGTCAAAACCAGTGAATGAAATGCAATGATGATGTCACTTTCCGCTCCCTATTCCCACCACTGACATTTGCACTTAGCATGTTTAAACCTTTTAGTACTTAGTAATTAAGTGTTGTTTTATTTTGTCTTGTATGTTTCATTGAGACATGTTTGCTATATGTGTCTCTTTATACTGCCCCACAGGGGATGCATTAAGTCATTAAATAGACTGAAGCCAATATTTAACTGCAGTACAGCAGCTCAGAATAGAAACATCTACACATAACTCCTTTAAAAAGACTGGCAATCCACTGAAAGGGGTCACATGAAATCTAATTTTCTAATGTTTAACCATACAAGGTGATAAATTAAACTTACTGGACTAAAACATGGTTCTGCACTCGGCAATAACAGTCACCTCTGGATCTCCCCTGATTGGATCACAAGCAGATTTGAACACCTGGCATTAAACCGTACCACAAAATCTCCCTTTGTCCTGACATAATTTAGTATTGTTGCAGTAGTGATGAAAAAATGCATAAAATATTATCTTATGTGGAGGTTTTTTTTTTCTCTCTACATTAAAATTTCAGCCTATAAAAGTTTGACCATATAATAATACATTTAATCACAATTAAACAGAATTGTTGTATGAACTTATCTTAATATTAATAGATGCACCACCATGTCCGTGTAAGAAACATCAAACCAAATGCTTCATCCTGCTTTTAGGATAGATATGTAATGATAAAGAGCCTGACTTTTGAAGTGTTTTCCCTCATGTGTTTGGATCGTATGGGGGCAGAAGGACTCTGGCTACCAGCAGCTTAAAAGACTTAAATGGGTTAACTCTTGAACAGAAGGAGCAGGGTGCTGCATGCAGGGAATAACAATGTGGCAAGGGTAGGGCCGTGCTTGTATGTTTGCCCTTTCAGTGTTTCCTGGTTGGTCTGGTCGGAGGTGGGAGGACTCTGGGGTGCAGGCACAGTGCTGGGCGGGAGCGTAGTGCGGCTGGCACACATATCGTACAGGTTTCCAGAAAACCGTGTCTTCCTGGACTCTTGTCTTAGAGACTCCCAGATAGCCGCTGCTTCTCCAGGACAGCCGTCCAAAGCTGAGTTGGCACAAACGTGAAACGCATTCCAGGACCTTCAAGGAACCAAGACACCAGAGTTAAGTATAGAATTAACTGGAATACATAATTCACCATAACATTAAGTAGAAAGTCATCCACAATAATGCAGTGAGCAGATTACACATGATTAACACCTGAGCAGATTAACACTCCTAAAAACCTGGGTTTTGCTGACCTCTAACGGTTTTGCTGCGATTATGTGTGTAGTACAGGAGAAAAGTAAGTATTGATGACTGCATACATTTTCTTATGTTGTTGTTTCTTAGTGTTTTCAGGCTGCATCAATAAATGATGTGGATCACACCGAAGAGCCTCTGAATCAAAACAATTAAATTTTGGTCCAAAAACCCAAAACAATGATTGTCTTTGCTAACAACAGCTCATTAACATACAATGACTGACATGCTGAGGTTTAGCAGGTATGTTGTTTATCACGCTAGCATCTTAGTTTAGTGTATCAGCATGCTAATGTTTGCTTATCAGCACAAAACACAAAGTACAGCTGAGGCTGATGGATTGAATGGTAGTAGTTCATTTATCACAATCCATCCAGTATATTTTGAGACATTTTATTAAATATGTAAACTTCATGGTGGCATCAGAGGATCAGGGCATCACAAAAATGAGTGGGATTAATCCATGAATGTCTGCTCAAAAATGCCATGGAAATCCATTCATTAGTTGAAATATTTCAGTCTGGACTTAAGAGGTGGACTGACTGACATCACCGACCATAGAGCCTATACTGTGGGAGCATCTTTAAGGGTTCTAATTTTAACAATTTGAGAAATTATATATCAAGACTGACAGCTGGCCCTATTCAAACTCAAGTACACATTCATTTAGGGTGTGTCAAACTCTGTTTTCCTCGTTAAATGGCACAAATAAATGCACAAAGTAAGATGCAAGACACAAAGGGGTTTCACTTAGTCACTTAATTTTTCAGAGGTGTGTTTTGGGCATACCATGAATTTAAGAGGGACATAATGCCATTTGAGAAGCCCCACTCACTGAGGGACAGATGGTCCTTGGTCTCCCACTCATCCGTCCCATCAACAACTGTTTGACTGCATCTGAGCAAATGCATCGGCTATTTGACAGAGGAGGAGGCGTGCTGCATATCCCTGTGTATGTGAAGCCTAGTGATGTGGATCACAGTCTGCAGATCAGACAGGCAGGTCATAAAAATGATCATTCTGGTTTCACAGGGATGCGAAATAATAGATCAGTAATTGGGAAAATATTAATACCATTGGCTGCTGTGATCCTCCAGAGGCAGTAAGGAGTTCTATGTCTTTTATGTATGAGGCACAGCAGCTTAACTATGATAGTTACATCTCCCTCTGACATGATCTAGTGTTAATTAATGTTCTATGATTTCCTACACATCCAAAAGGTCACACACACAGTCCAGGTGAAAGTCTTCAGAGTAATGCTGGAATTCTCCTAATAAATCCTAAGGAACAGGTAGAGATGGAGTGAAATGAATGGGTGGAGGGTGGATGAAAATGTGGATGATGTCAACACCGGTCCATGCATAGAGTGTAACAAATAGACTGTATGCTCGTTGTGAACCAGCCTATGTAAGCGCATCTTACTATGTGAATAACGCGTCCTTTAAATAGCAGTAAAAACACTGCCATTGATGTTAGACCAACTTTTTGTTGGTCAATGACTCAGTCGCTTTCTGCTGCCTAAAGATAGTAATGATAAGCAAACACACACCTGCAGATTGCATCAATGTCCTGTGTGTTCTGGTCTTTTTGTGTTTCCACCAAACTGTCTCCTAGTGTGAGTAAGCACTGAGCGAAACTCTTGTAGATGGACCCACATGAAACAGGAATTGCAGCTCCAAAACATACGGAGACCAAACCTAGTGAAGAGAAAAAGACAAGAAAGTAAGTAGAAAGTAAAAAGTATGTTTGAACACTAAATTTTAACAATTTTAACAAAGCTATAAAGAAGTGAATGTGTAAATGGATGAGACAGAAATAAAATGACCAGAGTCTTTGGGTTGGGGATTTCATCATGTGGAGTGAAAAACAATGTTTATAGAGACGTGATCCATCCAGTGCTGCTCATGGATCAGAGAAATACAGAGATATGTTGTATTCCATTCATCTGCAGGGATTACATACTGAAAGCCAAACCACAGCTGTTTGAGAACATTTATCAGCTCACACACAACAAATCTTTCTGACTTATCCCTCTGTTTCCACTGAAAAGTTGTGATACAAGATTTGAATGGAGGGCTTCTCTCATTAACATGAGAGTATGGAGGTCAGTCTGTTCCTGGTTATGAGACCCATACACATGCCATTGCTTTGGGGTCGGCTTTTCCATGGTCCAGAGTGCACTACATAGGCATAGTATGTGGACACCTGGACCATATGTGACTTTTGAACACCTCACTCCAGAGCCATGGGGTATTAGGCTACATTCAAGTTACAAGCTTCATTGTTCAATTCCTGTTTTTCGCTCAGGTCCAATTCGGTTACTTTGGTTAATAAACTCAAAATTACAAGTGACCTGGATCCAGCTCTAATGTGAACACATCTGTCCTCTGGAACTGGAGGCTCGCACACATTGATATGTTTTTGCACGAGTCATCTGCGTCACCAACACACACAAAAAATGACATAGTTGTGAGACAACTCATGGTATTCAAACCAAAATGGATTGGGCAGTAGTGAATGTTTGCATGACATTTTGCTCTGGAGGGTGGTAGACTAACCTCATCAGCTGTTCATAAGCAGATAGTGAAAATTGCTGTTTTTGTTGCCGGTGCTGGCTGATGACGACAGCGCTCAGCAACAGTTCTCATTCATGTCACAGGGCCATAAATCGTAAATGTACCCAATCTAGGACCACATATGAAAGTGACTTGAATCTGATTTGAAAGGATTTGATTATATTGTTCACATAGCCCTGGAAAAAAAATCTGATTTGTGCCCCATTAAGGCAAAAAGTTTGAATTGACTTACTTCAGCCTGGTATCTGAATGTAGCCTTAGTCTGCTGCTATGTCAGCCTCTCACCAGATTTTGATCAAGACTGTGGGGATTTGCTCCCATTGAAGAGAATCACTGAGGCCTAACAGTGGCATTGAGTCATCAGGCCCAGATTGTTCCAGTTCATTCTACAGGTGTCAAATGGAATTGAATAAAGTTCTTTCTCAACAAACTCAGTAAACTATTTCTTTATGAATCTCAGTACTTCTCCAAACTATTAGCAGGCATTTATTTGGAGCTATCAGTACAGAGCTTTTATCTTCCTCTTGTCTTTTGATTGTGCACCATAAACACAGTTTGTACATGCTCATAATATACTCTTTGCCTTCCCCCAAAGTGTTGCCACAAAGTTTGAGGCACAGAATTTTCAGATATATCACCATACGCTGTAACATTAACATTTCCCTTCATTTTAACCGAAGAGCCACACAAACACAAAAAAAGGTAAAAAACTAAATAAATAAATCCCAGACCTAAAGAGAACATAGATGTTTATATTCTTTCAAACATACACAAAGTTTATGGACCAGAGGCCAGCCAACCTTTGCAACCTTCACTTCCTGAAGACCTTACATCACCTAAGTCAATTTTCATTATTACTTTTATCTTATTATTAAATCATTTCATTTTATATGCCAATGTATAGATTGTTTTATAACTGTAATAAGTGTTTTAACCATTAGTTTCAAGGTTTATCAAGATCTTTCTGCTGTCTGTGCCTCAGAGAGACGGTCATGCCAAAGTCCAGCTGTGTCAGCTTTTGCTTTTCTGGTCATCATGCATGAGTCACGTATGAATACTCATTGTATTTGTAAAGGGTATTTTGTTGTTGTTGTTTTTTGTGGTTGTTTTTTTAATCCTGTATTTATTCTTGAAGTTTTAGCATGATTTTATGTCCTCAAAAATATTTTCGTTTCTCTTTAGGACATTTCCAGTCAATCATTATCTTAAAAATCTCACAAGTGTTTCATTCATGACAAGTGTTTTCACAAATGATGTTTTTCCTGCGCAGAGTAGTCTTACTGGAAAAAACAAATGCAAAATACCAAAACTGTGGGTAGTAACATTTACACCTAGTTACGAGTTGTACACCAAATGCACACAACACAAACATAAGGAGAGAGAGACAATCAGAACATGAGGGGACGGCGAGCATTTCATTAAAGTGAGTGCATTTATAAAACCTTCCTCTCCTCCATTTCACAACAAGCTAAATGGAATCTCCTTTATCAGCCATCTTAACTAGTTTGGGCTTTTTCTCTGAAATCCAACCTGCCTTTCTACATTAGGCCCATTTGTGACATATGAGTAGAAACAGATACACCAAAAATGATGTAAAAAAAAAACCAGTAAGACAACATGAAACAGGACAGCAAAAGCAAATTCAGCACTTACAAACTTTGGGCAGAAAAATTCAATGAACATACGTGACAATTAAAGAAACATCCTTACTGAAGCAGAGAGTGATGGGCAGGAGCATCGTCGACAAGCCTGCGTGGGACTTCATCATTCGTCCAACCTCTGAACCAGAGGCTCCGATGTGAAGCTCCCACTGACTGTAAATCCAAAGAGTGTGATGTTGATGCTTTAGAATATGATTCGTCCTGCCATCCGTTGGGAATTCAGATTGTCCTCAGATTGTACAGCAATGCACAGAGATACAACTCAGCTGGATTAACAGTGACAGGGGCCGATGCATTGTAGAGAGTAAGAGGATGCTGTATGTGTGTGTGTGTGTGTGTGTGTGTGTGTGTGTGTGTGTGTGTGTGTGTGTGTGTGTGTGTGTGTGTGTGCGTGCGTGCGTGTGTGTGTGTGTGTGTGCATCGGGAGGGGCACAAGGCAAGACAGAGCTTGACCAATGACAGCATCACAACACAACACACCGGATTAGAGCGTTCTAATTTCCGGTCTTTATTATCAAGAACATTTATTTGAAATAATATTATGGTGATAAACACACACCTTCTCTGCCTCGTTCACACACACTTTACCTGCTGCAAAAACATGGTTTTACTATTGAACAAGGAGTTTGTTACAAGGGAACATGATCAGATGTGTCAGGAGGATTTGTTTTTCATATGTAGACAGATGGACGATGAACCAGAGAGGATAAGAGAATCAGGCTCACCTGGGAATCCAACACTGACACAGAGCACCCTCTGAGAATAGCAGCAACCCACTGAGAATCATTGACAGCTGTGTGGGTCATGAGGTGTTACTGAAGAGAAATGTTATGTGTAACTGCTCTAACTAAGGATTACACATGTAGACCCTGTTTTCAGATGGATGATCTACCTTATTCCCAACTTTCCTTAATTGCATCCTCCTTAAATCCGTCTTCCTCTTCCTCTCAGCCTCCAAATCCCCTGCTTACGCCCCCCCAGATGGCTCACACACTGTGCATTAGTATAAGTCCTGGTTCACATCTGCATACTGACACAGGGTAAATGGTAACCCATTGTTAATCTACAGCTTAAAACGACCATTAGCTGCAGAATAATCTGTTTGTGTCTGAAGCCTCTGCCACAAATCAATACATTATGGGAGCAACAGCTATGATTCTTATTGGAAACATCTGTATTTCACTTGATATAGGTTGTTCATACATTCTCACCTGACATCAATCAAGCTGTAAGGTGTTTATGAGAAAATGTGTGTTTAACTTATTCCACAAATTTTCAGAGATGTTTGAATTTTCAGGGCTTCTCTGTTGTTACAAGTTGACCCTCAGTTCCAACGAAGATAAATCTTAATGGTCCTAATGTCTTATTAATCCATATTGTCCCAGTGATGTGTGGAAGAACTTGTTCTGCACAGAGCCTTGACATAAATGCTATCAAACCCCTGGATGAAGTGGCAGAGTGACTGTGAGCCAGGCCTTATTAACCCCCATCAGCGGCCAACATGATGCTCTTGTGGCTAAATGGGACCGAATCACTGCAGCCTGCAGGAGCCAAAATCTTGAGAAAAGTTACCAAAGAAGAAGATTACATATTAATCCAGACAGATACGAACCCCTTTTTAAGACTGGACACTGTTAATGAAGCAAATGAATGCACACAATAGTGTAATGAGATGTTTGTCAATCACTTTATTAAAGTGTCCAAATACTTTTGCCAGTGCATTCCAAATCATCATGCAAATTCAATGTCTGTCAGTTTGAAGCAGGTGCTCCATCCTCACGATTACGCTATATATACATAGCACGTATATAACGACACTGTTCCAAAAAAATCATCCTTATTCCAAACTCTACCCATTGTCAGAGATCTCCCATGTGCCTGATAGGTGGCTGTAGATGCTGTCATGGATTAAAAGGTATTCATCTTAGATTGACATTTGTTATAATGCATTGAGTTACTAGCACTCAGTAGAACCCATACCTCCACTAAGGAACACCCAATTTCACAAACTAAATACCAATCCCCCCAAATAAATGCCTCATTTTTTTCTTCAAGAGCCATGTATAATTTACCTGTGAAATTAAATAAAACTTCATAATCATCTATGTGGCTCAAAATACATGGAAATTTTTTTTTTTTAAATTTCCATGCAGAAACCATAAATCTTGTTTTATAACAATAAAATAACCTTTGTACAACTATTATGATCCTTGCACCCTTTCTATAAAGCTCAAGAACAGAAAAAACAAGTACACTGACAGACTCAGGGTCTGAAGCAGCAAAGATAACAACACAGCTGCAAATTAATCAGATGAATCACCGACTGGAGTCTTATGCAGACTCTCTGGTGCCCATTACCATTCTAGAGTCATGCAGTGTTCTTAAAAAGATTATGTAATAGATACTATTTTTTTCATCTAGGAAACAGTAATCAGGAACAGTATCAAACCAAAAGTGTATTTTGGACCAGCCTATACCCAGCATGTGTACCTAGTCTCATGTCAAAAACTGTTAACAGGATCATGTCTTGCTTGCATTATTCTACCTCATACATATTGCATAATTACTGCCAAAGAATGAGACAATCTGACAGGAGAAGCTATTGTTTGACCTGAATATAAAGACAATTATGGTAAATTGCAGCTAACATAGAAAAAGGAAGATAGGGTTGTCTTAGTTTGATGGACAGCTCTGGATTAAGGCATTATGCAACCCTGCTGAGAGAAAAAAAAATAAATCCAGATGAGATTAGGATCTAGATCCTCGCTCTCACCAATGCTCTCTGTGTATCCATTCATCTGTCTCTTTCTGTTTCATGTAACAACATTATCACTATAGGTGTTCAAAATTACACATTTAAATTGATGTGTTGTGTAACTGCATTGCAGTATTACATGCCATTAAGACATTCGACATGTGCTTTACAAGAAGTAACACTAATGAAAATGAGCATCCAAGCTGCCAGCAGACAGATAGATGGAGCAAATTAGGCCACATAGGCAAGGAGATAAATCTTCTCTCCTCAAGCTTTTATCCCATCGCCATCTAGAGGGTGAACATCATGCTGCAAAGGATGTTACTGCCAAAAACACATTTACCACTTATTATCAATTGTATATGAAAACTGTTAGCAATCTGTGGTCGAGGAAATAAGTAAAATAAATGACTTATACCATATACTGTACTCTCACTGTATGATTACTCAATAAAACTATGGTGCTGAAACAATTAGTCAAGATGCAGAGAATTAATTCATTAATTTAAATGAACTGTCTATGTGATTTATTGAGGAAAAATTGCTAATTATTTGCTGGATATGGTTTCTCAAATATGCTAATTTGCTGCTTTGTCATTGTCTTCAACTGTTGAGAAAAATGAGAAATCTCAGGACAACATTTCATCATGTAATGGTAGCTTTTTCATTAGTTTTAGACACTTTATGACCTTAGCGATTTATTAATAAACATTACATAGTAATAACTACATATATCAAAAATAAAATTGATCATTAAGTAAAATCCTCAATAAAAATCAATCTCTAAGTATAAGTAGCATTTCATGAAAGGATTCAGAACTAAGAGGATGGGTTGCACATTTCCCATTCTATCATTCCTTTATATCTACTGTACATAAGGCAGCATGTTGCTCAGGATGCTCTCCTAACATGAGTCTCAGTTGTTGTTCAAGCAGAGGTCCTGTAACAGTGACCCAACAAAGAAGAGATGATTTTACCACTGACTCTCTGCTGTGCTGCCAGATTATTTGACTTTATTAACCACAATCAGTCAGAAAATTGTAGAGAAATTTCACATAGAGTATACAATGACAAATGAAAACATACAGACCTACATGTCGTCACCTTCTTAAACTAATGGCCTAAGTCATATTTTGAGGAAAATGATTTTTTTTTGCCTAAATCATCTCTTCATGATGCTGGCCACCTCTGGTAAAATTGCCTACATCCTTATTGAAAAGATCATGCCGTTCCTACCCTGGTAGTATAATGGCCTATGTCAAGAGTCTGACTTAGGCCCAAAAAAAAAAATGGCTTAAGTCACATTGTCTTGTGGCTTAGGCAATTTTACAAGCTTTACAAGATGGTGGCTGCTTCAAGAAGAAAGAAAAACTACCAGATAAATGAAGTTATTTCCATGGTTCAGGGCTCGTCCCCTATTGTAAGTGATAATGTTTACTATAATATAGGCTAGGCTATAAATCGGCTTCAATTCGTGATATTTTGTCACTGTGTGCTCAGCTAGCATTTTAAACTGTTTGTGGCTGACCCTTCCCCATGGTCTGTCACAGTAGTGGGAATAAAAGAAGTGCACTGTTTTGCCTAAGTCACTTACTCCAGAAGTCATTTGGCCTATGTCACAACGGCATGTTCGTAAATTGGCCTAAGTAATCTAATCCTCTTACGTTACATAATTGACAGACAGCGGTATTTGTATGTCAATAGTCATATATTGTCATAACCTTTTTATGTGAAATGATTAATAAATATCATATATTCTATATTTGGTTCAGTTTTTTCTGTTTTTTGAAAAACTTTCAAATGTGACTTAGGCCATTAGTTTAAGAAGGTGACGATATGCGTTTAAGTATGGTATATGATATCAAACTTTTGGGCTTATGGGACATAAAATATGTCTCAATCAAATTTACTCTATGAAAGTGATAATAGCTATATAATCAGCTAACAGTACAATTGCAAAAAATATGTTGACAAAAAAGGTTGTATCTAAATCCATATGCCTCGATCCTCTACCTCCTGTAGGTGAATGTACCGCCATAGACAGGCAGACAGACGGACAGATAACCTACAAGTCCTGATTTCTTAATATACTTTGCCCAAGGTTCCATTAGGTTGTACCAAAATATTCTATTTATTTTTAAGGGGTGGTAATTAGCCTCTAATTTGGGGCTAATTACAATACAATTAACACATATGTAGGTCTATGTTTTATATCATCTTAGAATTAAGTTGATTTTCTCTATAGAGTCAGTGTAAAATCATCTCTTCTCCATCAGGTTACTGTTTCAGGACCTCTGGTTAAACAAAATCTGAGGCTTAGCCTGACACTTGGCTTGGCCCAGACCAGGCTAGTTTCCCTGTAAGTTGTCATAGTAACTGAACTTAAACTATGTTGAACTTGCTTTATGGAACCAAATCAATGGAAAATAAGTCAAGACTAACTGGAATAAGCCTGTTTCATATGATAAACTTGCTTTATTGAAAAAGCCGGTGACCCATCCTGGTAGCAAAGTAGAGATTTGATGCGAGTTCATGTTTCATTCATTCCAATCACAAATCTTTATGATAGAGGATTTAATGTGATATAAATTGAATTCATTTTTTTCACACCTTTATACAGCTAAAAAAATACTTCTGGTATAGTTGACAATCAAGTCACTGGAGATTTTTATCTCTTCTTTTCAAACAATATGTCCTGATAGATGACTGTGATCTGCGTGGGTTACTCGAAGGTAAAAATTAAAAAATATAAAAACACAGTCAGTTTCTACTTTGTTATTAAGACACTGGACTTAATAACAAAGGACACATTTAATGAGTTGAGAAATTATTCAGTGTGAATCAGCACTATTTCATATTAAATTTACTTCAAAATGAAAGCAGAACAGAGCTGTCAAACCACATTCAAAAATCAGAAATGTATGTAACATCCTGTAGCATAAATCACTCATGAACAGGACAGAGATGCAGCCACTAAACATCTGTGGAGAAACATCTGACCATAAACAGGCACATGAAAATTAATTCCTGAATCACACGGAAACAAGCAGAAGCTGTTTCACAGACCGTCCTTTTGGGCGGACAAACAAAATGTTTTTTCTTTGTACTTCTCCTTACAAAATGTGTCCTAATACATGTCTTCAAGAAACATCAATAAGATTAAGTGTTTCGGGTGCCTCTTCAAGTTTTAAGGAATTCCTCATCGTCCCTTTTCTGTCGCACAAAAAACTTCGGCAACAAAAAAACTAAGGAAAAAGTCACTGCAGGTACCTGTAAAGGCAGCTCAGATACAGTCGGGTAGAGTTTTAAGTGTGCCAAGAATAGTGTTTTCTACACAGAAAATCCTCTTAATATTTCATCTTGACGCACTTCACAATCTAGTGTGAGTTGTTTCTTGCAATAACCTCCAAACTGAAATTCATGAGAGAAAAAAACTTTGTCACAGAATTTTTAAGAGAAAAACTTTCTATGCAACTTTTGAGCATCATCCCAGTGCTGCTCCCATCAGTCTGTGTGAACCTGACTAACTTGTTACTCAGTGCAAACTATAAGTCTCGGTTGAATGAATAAACAGGTAGGCTACTGTTGACCTTGGTTGGACTTCAAACCAGTGGAATATGCATGTTTCTACTTACTTAGCAGTTAGGTTAATAATATAAGCTACATAAACTAGCCAACCATTTTTTCATATCAGACCTACGAAAACTTCAGTCCTGCTTATTCATAATAAATTGTCATTGCTTGTGGTTTTATACAAAATAGGTTTGATCTGCTGTCTTCAAACACCTCGGTATCTACTCCGTAAATCCGAGTCTCTGTAACGGGTCGTCTCCGTTGATGTCGCTCATCAGATTTTCTTCCGGACGCTAAAACCCACAGCGTTTCCATACAGCAGCCGGTCCCTTTCCCGCACCTCCTCCTGCAGCTTGGCTTCGGCCACCCGGAGCTGTCGGATGGTCGCCTTCATCTCCTTCATCTTCACTTCCATCAGTGCGATTATGTCCCGCTGCTCGTTCAGTTTCCGCAGCAGCTCGGCGGACGTTGTGCCGGTGGTCAGCGAGTACGAGTGGTCCAGTGGGCTGCTGGTCACACTAACGTACTGCACGGGCGCCTGGTTCACGGTGGACGCAGTTTCGACCGATGAGTCGTCGGGGATCAGCTCGTCGGGGCTGCCGATCGGTGCGTTGTAACAAGTCCCCTCTGACGGAGCGGGCAGCCTCGCCGTGCCCAGGTACTCTCCGTTCTGGCCTATCTGGACCACGGTGATGGTGTCGTCGCTCGCCTCGCCTCCAGCATTGCCCTCGGCTCCTTCTGCCGTGTTGCCCAGTACGCTGTTGTTGACTACTCCGGAGGTCGCTGCAGCGGCGGCGGCGGGAACCGCCGCGGACACTTTCCTGCCTCTGCCACGCCGACTTCTGCGCTCATTCACCCCCCTAAGAGGGAAAAGGGACGGTACTCGTATGCTGTAAGTCTTCCTCCCGCCAGCGAAATGCACGCTGCAGACTCTGTGTCCTGTGGTCGGCTGGAAGGTGCTGAAGCAGCCGCTGACCCCGGCCCGGGAGATGTTCCTCAGCCACAGCTCCCTCAGCGTGCTGTCTTTGGGAAATGTGTAGAAGCGCAAGTCCCGGTCCCGATGCGAGTTGTTGTAGCAGCCAGGCACACAGCAGGTGAACCCAGGCATGTTTACTGCAACGCCGACGTTAATAGAACAGTCTTCGGATTAAATTTAGGTTATTTTATTGTAGTTTCTTTATTCTATGCGTTGTTAAAATGCTAAGTGGCCTGCAAACGGAACTACACGTCCCACAACGCTAACAACTTCCTGTTTATTTTTCACCAAAGATGAACCACTCTTCTTCTTACGACGACTAAATCCACCTATATTTATCCGGAATCAAAATATAGAGCTTGCAATTAAACAGAATGCAAGGCTGGTATATTTCGTTGGTAAATGTCTAATTTTGTTCTTCTCAGTGTTACAAATCCAACCGTCACCCATTGAGAACTAAAAGTCCCATAATTCTTTGCGCTTCCTGCCTAGCTCTTTGCCGAACTAGCGTCCCTGCCGGTCAGTATTTGGAATCGCACCATTGACGTGATAGGTGGGTAGGTAGGCTGCTGAGTTGTTTCATATCAATATACTTGTATTTAGTTATTATACAGGTTCTGGGCTGCAAAACAGTGAAAAACAGTGAATTGCCATGTAGAAGAGCAAAAACCTAATAATTTTTTTAAATTTAAATAATCATCTGTTTCCTGACATTATTTTCAATTAACCAGAAGAGCACTTATAGTAGACCCCATAACTCTCCAAAGGCTCAGTAGTCCCTTTTGATTAAATTAAATCAAACCCTAACTCAAGTTCCAATTATTAATGTAACATAATAAGGTTAGGTTAATAATGTTTAAGAAAGTGAAAAACATTTTCATTTGGTTGACACTTCTGCTGTATTATAAGAAAGATGCCCAAATATTTCCAGAAACCAGCTGCACAGCAATCAGTGGCGTTACTCTTGCTGTCATCAGACAACGATGTTCAGGACTATTACTGGAGTGTAGAATGAAAAAAGAGAGGCACTGCAATACTTTTGGCTCATATTTGAATGCCACATTAAAAAGAAATGTTGTGCATTCTTGGGGTTTGTTGAGACAAGTCTGTGTGTGAGTGGAGATAGAGAGAGCACAGAGTCTCATTCACAGCAGGACAGGTTTCATGGTGCAGATGGTCTCATCTATTAGAGTCCTCATATGTTTTCCTGGGGTTTGGTACATTTGATATCTATTCACAGAAAAACATAAGCTTACAACATATTAACAATGTGTACAATATGCAAGGTGTCCTAGTCAACCTTTTGATTCTTACTTCCAAGTTTTAAATACCATTTACAGCAGCCTTTCTTAACCCTGGGGTGCCATCAAAAAAAATTATGACGTTGCTGATATCATAAAATTGATTAGAAATCCAAATAATGATATCATGAAAATGTAGATCATTACCCACCTTGTACATCATCAATTTGTCCTATATATCCCTTTCCCCATGTCAATGTTTGACTCAGCATATGACTGGTCAGCACAGGGTCAACATAAGACTACGCAAATAGTTTTTATTTTATTTTTTAGTGTTGTGTGGCATGCAGAGCAGCATGCAACAGTTTTAGAAAAGGGAGGCTCCAGAATCAGATAACTTTATCGTAGCCATCAACTTCATCAACGTACAAGGTTCTTGTTCCCATAAGATGTTGACATCTGCACACAAGATAGAAAAAAATCCCTTACATGACTTAAGGGGCTCCATATAATTGCACCCCATAATATTTAAAAAGTTAACTTGTAGCCCTTAAGGAGGCCCAAAGTCCTTTAAGGGAGTTTTTTTAATCTTGTTTGCACAAGTTATCTTGTGGGAGCAGGTTATTTATCTTGTGTGCACTTGTTATTTATCTTGTGTGTGCAAGTTATGTATCTTGTGCGTGCAAGTTATTTGTCTTGAGGTAACAAGTTAATTTCTGCATAATAAAGCTGATGACAATCTCATATTTTCATGCAAGAGCAGTTCGAATTCTGAGGTGAAATTAAAACTTGATTAGCTGAGTTGGTGGCTGTCTGTGTGAATCTTAGGTCATTACAGAAATTCCATTAACAGTAAATCACCATGTCCGGCGGATAACTAAGATTTAAACAGATTATTTATTATTATTATTTTGATGAAAATATTTATTTTGTATTTGAGTTATTATTTGTTTATTTCAGTGAAATGTGGAAAGGTGAGGGGAGCAAGTGATTAGATTTTGAGGTTTATCCCGAAAATGGCATGCAGCCGGGATTTTTTTTACGAATGCTACTAATGCACGCCTTACTCTGCCTCTAATTTGCTTAGTATGACGATGACGTCTCCATGCAGTCACACACACAATTTATACCACGGGGAGCAACGTTAGTGCATCAGAGCTGCTATTTTAGCGACCTGTATTGTCCGCAAATTGATAGGTTTCACAGAAACAATGTTACGTGTGTTTTGTGTCTACATGCGTTTGGCTGAATGTTCTTGAGTACAGCTAGAGGCATTAAACGCCCTGAACCCTTACTTGGTCCACCGCTGGTGACCCGTCTCCAGCGTGTCAGCGTATCTGGACCTCCCCTCCTGTCCCTGCGAATGAAGTTACCATTAGCAACTGGGCAGCGCCCGGCTGAGCACCTCTTACCGCTGTCGATGGTGTCCTGGGAAATTCAGTAAGTCGCTCATGGTATTTTAAGTCATGCGTCTTCATACCAGAATTAAATGCCCTTTGATACATTCATTTTGGATACAAGTTCTGTTAAATTTGTACGTATATCGGGGGCGTTTTGAGTTTGCTTTGTCGCTGTCTGGCCGGCTAGCAGAAAGTGCTAGCTACTGTTATCTAGCTAGCTCAGTGTGCAGTGTGAACCTAAGCTAGCCGTATCATGTAAGCCTATATTATTGAAAGAGGTAGCCACTTTCCGCTAGTTTGAGGTTTCTTAAAGAAAACGCCTTATGCGAGACAATGTCCTGTTACTTTCCAGTGGTGTATTTGAGAGAGTTGAATAAGGCTTGATGTGCTGGTACAATGATAAATGTAGGTATGTTTAGTTGGCCGCGATGTTTGTGCCTTGAGGTGATGTAGAGGGAGAAGGAAATAGCTTATTCTTCAAGGGTTACATAGGTAATGCAGGTGCACAGGCACACTGTAGGGTCATGACGTGACGGGGGCAAGTGAGGCACAGTGTTGGCTCCTGCCAGTCACTACGAGAATAGAACATCCTCTTCGTAAATACATATTAAATTTATAGCGCTGAGCCTTTTTTTTAGTTTTGCACAACCTCGTTAGAGATCACCATAAGAAGCACCCCACGCTCCCTCTCAAAGATAAACAGGAACTGTGGACAGGTGCTCCCACCCCACTAGCCAGCTGTAGTATAATAAGTAAGTGGATGACTGAAATCCACACAACAGTCACAGGTTCAGCAGAGTTACATTAGGAATCACCATTATGTAATTGAAGAGTTGGAAAGGCCACAGTTGAACAAGTAGCACTTATTTATTTAATTTCATGTAAACAACCAATGTAAGGAATAAGAGAAATGTGTTTAACCTGGATACAGTCAAACACACCGACATGAATTGCATTTGCTTCAGAGGTAGAGGTGACGTTGACTTTTGTCGGGTGTGGAACATTTGAAGAATGGCATGTTAACTATGTAGAAGCAAACAAAACAAGTAGCTGTCAGAGACTGCTGATAAGAAAAACTAGTTTAGACTTCAAACATGTTTGTCCTGTCCGTTGACAGACACATAGTCACTACAAGAACTGGGAGATAAATACCTATCTACACATTAGGGGTGTGCGATGTTGGCAAAAAGTGATATCTTAATTTTCTGGAATTAAAAAATTACAAATTAATTAAATGAATCTCTTTTGCAAGAGCATCGTGGCCAAGACAGGCAGCAAAATGTTTCAAAAAAGTTGAGACAGGCTCATGTTTACCACTGTGTTGCATCAACTCTTCTTTTAACAACATAATTTACGATTCTTAATATGCCAAACATTTTCAAGGGGTGACAAGTCGGGACTGCAGGCAGGTCAGTTTAGCACCTGGACTCCTTTAGTACGGAGTCATGCTGTTGTAATACGTGCAGAGTGTGGTTTTACCTTGTCTTGCTGAAATAAGCAAGGCTTCCCTGAAAAAGACGTTTTCTACTTGGCAGCATATGTTGCTCCAAAGCCTGTCTGCATCGTTCAGCATTAAAGGTGCCTTCAATGGAGTTTCAATGGCTTTTGGAAGTGTTCCTGAGCCCATTGAGTGATGTCCACTACAGAATCCTGTCTGTTTTTAATACAGTGATGTCCACTACAGAATCCTGTCTGTTTTTAATGCAGTGATGTCCACTACAGAATCCTGTCTGTTTTTAATACAGTGATGTCCACTACAGAATCCTGTCTGTTTTTAATACAGTGATGTCCACTACAGAATCCTGTCTGTTTTTAATGCAGTGATGTCCACTACAGAATCCTGTCTGTTTTTAATACAGTGATGTCCACTACAGAATCCTGTCTGTTTTTAATACAGTGATGTCCACTACAGAATCCTGTCTGTTTTTAATACAGTGATGCCCACTACAGAATCCTGTCTGTTTTTAATACAGTGATGTCCACTACAGAATCCTGTCTGTTTTTAATGCAGTGATGTCCACTACAGAATCCTGTCTGTTTTTAATGCAGTGATGTCCACTACAGAATCCTGTCTGTTTTTAATGCAGTGATGTCCACTACAGAATCCTGTCTGTTTTTAATACAGTGATGTCCACTACAGAATCCTGTCTGTTTTTAATGCAGTGATGTCCACTACAGAATCCTGTCTGTTTTTAATACAGTGATGTCCACTACAGAATCCTGTCTGTTTTTAATACAGTGATGTCCACTACAGAATCCTGTCTGTTTTTAATGCAGTGATGCCCACTACAGAATCCTGTCTGTTTTTAATACAGTGATGTCCACTACAGAATCCTGTCTGTTTTTAATGCAGTGATGTCCACTACAGAATCCTGTCTGTTTTTAATGCAGTGATGTCCACTACAGAATCCTGTCTGTTTTTAATGCAGTGATGTCCACTACAGAATCCTGTCTGTTTTTAATGCAGTGATGTCCACTACAGAATCCTGTCTGTTTTTAATACAGTGATGTCCACTACAGAATCCTGTCTGTTTTTAATGCAGTGATGTCCACTACAGAATCCTGTCTGTTTTTAATGCAGTGATGTCCACTACAGAATCCTGTCTGTTTTTAATGCAGTGATGTCCACTACAGAATCCTGTCTGTTTTTAATGCAGTGATGTCCACTACAGAATCCTGTCTGTTTTTAATGCAGTGTCGTCTGAGGGCCTGAAGATCACGGCCATCCAATATTGGTTTTTGGCCTTGTCCCTTGCGTACAGAGATTTCTTCAGATTCTCAGAATCTTTTAATGATATTGTTTCTGTAGACGTTAAAATCACCAAATTCTTTGCAATTTTACGTTGAGAAACATTATTCTTAAATTGTTGCACTATTTGCCATCTCAGTCTTTCACAGAGTGGTGAACCGTTCCCCATCTTTACTTCAGAAAGACTCAGCCTCTCTGGATGCTCTTTTTATTCCCAATCATGTTATTAACCTGTTGCCAGTTAACCTCATTAATTTTGAGATGTTCCATCAGGTGTTTTCTTTTAGCATTTCACAACTTTTCCAGTGTTTTGTTGCCACAGTCCCATCATCTTTGAAATATGCTGCTGGCATCAAATTCAAAATGGGCACATAATTTTCTTTTTTAAAAAGAAGACATTTCTCCATTTTCAACATTTGTTTTGTTGTCTTTGTGATATTTTCAATTAAATATGGGGTTTCAATGTTTTGAAAATCATCACATTCTGTTTCTATTGACATTTTACACAGCGTCCCAACTTTTTTGAAAACAGTATTAAACATCATAATGCCTGGTCTCAAGTCCTGCAGTATAGAAAAGTTATTGATTGATGAGTATCGGAACCTATTTAATTGCTTCTGGTGATGAACAGTGAATGTTTTTACATACTTGGCCATTATCGCCTTAAGTTTAAGCATTGCTAAAAACATTATAAAATGGCACAAAATGTGTGACATTTGATTTTGTCTGTGTCATCTGGCTTCATTTGTCTGTTCTTTTACTTTACAGGTACAGTAAGCTCTCCTAGACACAAAGGCCTTCACAGACACGTGTATTGTAGGCTGTTGGGATGTTTGTGAGCCCGGCCATGGTTAACACGTAAGGTCGCAGTGAGTGGCACTGCCATGTTGCCAGGAGTTGGTGTGTTTGGCACGGGGAGCACAGCCCGAGTGCTGGTCCCGTTGTTGAAAGCTGAAGGCTTTGAGGTTCATGCACTCTGGGGGAGAAGTGAAGAGGAAGCAAGCTGCTTGGCAAAAGAGCTTGGTATCCCTTTTCACACCAGCCGATCTGATGACGTGCTGCTGCACCAAGATGTCGACCTTGTTTGCATCTATATTCCACCTTCAATGACGAGGCAGATTGCTGTCAAAGCACTGGGTAAGCTTAGCTTAGCACAGAATTCAGTGAAATTTCACCCATACTTTGAAGGGTGTGTGTGCAAAAGTGTTCATCTCATTATTGGTTTCTTCAATTTTCTTGTTGGTAAAATTTTATATCACATTTGAACTTAAGTGATATTGTTTGTCGTTCTGCTTTTATTCTGCTACGAAGGAGGTTATGGTCTGTCCACATCAACATAAATTGATTTTTTCCGTCTGTGTCCTTGGACACATATTTTCTAGTTTTGATTGCAGTGACAGTACTCCCCAAACAATGCATTCAATGCAAATAGCTGTATTCTAAACTAATATATGTGATTAATGGTGATCATAGCTATGTCCACAGAGAACATAGTCATTTGAGGCAAAAAAAATCCCCACATCTCAGTTAACAACACATTGAAACAAATGTAATAAACGCACTGTCGTATCAGAGTAGAGTATAAAGTTAACTTTCTGTATCTGATGGAATTCCTGAGGGGTGACCTCAGCTTCCTGTTATAGTTGTAACTTCCTGAGTGTGTCCCTGCAAAGGACCTATCCATAACTCTAATCCAATGGGTATTGAAGGCCACCAATATCTGTATTTTAAAACTATGCACTTCGCTGTGTTATCACACGAGGTTGGAGAAGAATTTTAACTTTTGGTTTATTCATACCAAACTCCAAGAGCTGGGCAGTAACGCCATCTAAGGCAGTCATCTCCTCAGACGACCTGAGCACTGAGACACAAGTCCACCATACACCATCAAATCATAATTAGTGTACACTCAGTCACAATTTTTTAGTTACAAGTAGATAAAACAGTTTAATGCAGTAAATATAAATCCTACTGTACCTCTTTGTGTGTTCAGGGGCATTAAATCAACTGTATAGTCATTTTGGAAGCTGCAATTTGGTCTGTGTTGTTGTTGAATTCTATCGTGTTATTCTGAGAGCTCATAGAAATCCCTCATAAGAGGAAGCAAATGTATGTACAACATAAGTTGTGTGTACAACTTAATTCCAAATTAAAGGCAGATTAAGAACCATAATGTCTGAACCAGAGACTCACCAGCTGTAACATAAAAGATGAATTTAAAAGAAAAAATCAAACATTTGACCTTTTTTGTTGTTGCTGCAATAGAAGACAACCAAAAATTGAGTTGGAGAATTGCAATATTGTATCTATAGAATTTAAAATCCTACTATTATCATTGGCTTTACCTGATGTCATTGAATTCAGTTTTATCTAAATAATATTAACCCCTACCTTTCCCTCCCTCTCTGCAGGTATAGGCAAGAATGTCGTGTGTGAGAAAGCTGCAACTGCTGTGGACTCATTCAAGATGGTGACTGCTGCCAGATACTACCCCCAGCTGCTCAGCATTATGGGCAATACCCTGCGCTTTCTGCCAGCCTTTGTTGAAATGCGCCAGCGGCTGGAGGACGAATATGTTGGCAAACTGCAGGTGTGTGATGTCCGAGTCTATGGCCCCAGCCTCCTGGATCAGTCTTACGGCTGGACGTGTGAGGATCTGATGGGAGGGGGCGGCCTGCACACTGTCGGCTCTGCCATCATTGACCTTTTAAGTTACCTAACCGGTGCGCGAGCCAATCGTGTTCATGGCTTACTGCGAACCTTTGTACAACAAAATGATTTGATCCGAGGCATCCGTCGTGTCACCAGCGATGACTTTTGTTTCTTCCAGATGTTGATGGGTGGACCTGGGCTGAGCTCCAGTGGCATGTGTTGCACCGTGACCCTGAACTTCAACATGCCAGGATCATATGTGCATGAGGTTATGATAGTTGGATCCGAAGGGAGACTGGTTGCCAGGGGAACAGAACTTTATGGTCAACGTAATGGGAGTACAGGCGAGGAGCTGTTGCTCGGTGATAGTGGGTGGGTGGGACCAGAGGTGAAAGAGATGCACCTGTCTCACCTGCGGGGTCTGAGCTCCATGGTAAAGGCACTGAGACAGTCCTTTCAGGCTCACCAGGAGCGCAGATTGTGGGCGGAAGGACCGGTTGCCATTGCACCAACATTTGAGGATGGTCTGTACGTGCAGACGGTGGTCGAGGCGGTGAAACGGTCCAGCTGTACCGGAGAATGGGAGTGCATTGAGATCATGAGTCAAGAGCCAGATCCCAATCACAACCTGTGTGAGGCTCTGCAGAGAAATAAGAACTAAATATGTTTATACACCTGGTGCAACTACTGCATGTGTCTGACAACTGGGCTCTGAATGATTTTCCTTAAATTCAGCTGCTGAGGCAGTTTAGATTACCCATGACTACTCTTTACATTTTCATACTCTGTCATGTTTTGAGCAAAATATTTTGTTTAACAAGACAAAACTGTGTTGTGGATGTTTGTACCCTCATAGTTGTGGTTTGTTTGTACACCAGACTTGGTAAACACAGCTCCATTATTCTGATTCTTAACAGAAATCTTATAGTATCTGTATATTTAGATCGTCTGTGTCAGAATCAGACTGTGTAGACACGGTCCTTATTCTTACTGAGGCTCGAATTCATGACTGCCAGTTTCCTGCTAAATAAGTTGAAATACGTTACTTGTCAGTGAAGCACCACACCTATGTCAAATATTAGCAAAGAGGAAAAATGCTTGGGAGTCAAAAACAAATAGACGTCTTTATCCTCTGTGTTTTGACTCTAAGAGTCCAGCAGAGGAGATATTTTAATCTCTGTATGTAACATTTATATGTTGGTCTTAAGTTTTTCCCGACACCAGTAGCAGTTTCTGAAAGGAAGCGTTTGCCTCAGACGTGAATGTGAATGTGAAAGCATGAGGATGATTTGACTAACAAAGTACTTTGATCAAAGTGTTTTGAATGGCACAATAATTCAAGCAGTGCTCCATTGGAGCTCAGCTCGTGTTTCAGAAGAAGAACAATGGAGCTGTGCAGAGTTTTATTTAAAAATATTTGGAATTTGTAATAACAAGCATACATTTAAAAAGTGGAAAGACAATAGGGGATAGGGACTTGTAGTTTTTAATGTTGTGGTATGCTATGGCAAACACCACATACCAGGGATTGTGTAAAATAAGCTATGTAAAAAATAGAATAATAAAATTCTTATTTGTAGCACCCCCCAAAAAATTCCCAAAGTCAAAGTGATAATTCTTATCTTAAATAATTTTTGTGAGTGTCACTTGCACCCTGCTGACTAGAAAAATGTAAAACCTAAGTTTGTATTTTCTTTCTTCACAGACAGTATTGAGCTGGAATTCATAACTGTTTCAATGGATTTCAGAAGTGACAAGTTTCCATAATGCGAAAAACTTAATACCACACCTGCATCATCCATATGCTCTGTTTGCTCAGATAACATTTCAGCTAAATATTCTAAATACTTTGCTTCAGAGAGGTCGAAAGCATCACACAGACACCGGGGTGTTGCTAATATATTGGGTAAACCTTGGCAGATGGACATGTGGAAGGACAGGTGAAGTGGATTATGCCTCTGAGATGGGATGTTTGTTAACTGTATCCCACTGTGGAAAGCTTCCACCAATAATAATCATTTTAACCATTGGAAGTTGACTGTGAAGAAGGAAAGTACCAACTTTTTTACAGCCACATGTCAAGTTTACAGAAGGTGATACTCAAAGGATTCCTTTAGAATGAGTGTCACTATAAATCTCACATTATCAGAAGCAGGTCCTCAGAATTAGAGTTTACTGGCCTTTTATTGCTAACTGATAAAGTTTTAGATACAAAGCCTGAGGGCATTTGACAACTAAATGCGTGTCAAAGGTTTGTTTACATGTGATAACCATTGAAGTGATTTTATGTTTTTACAAGTTTTGTTTCCATGCGATCTATGCATTTACAATTATTCCAGATGTTTAAATCCAGGGATTGGGGTCACCATCATTCTGAAACCTTACTGGTCTTGTCAATTAGTTGAACCACTGAATTTGACGTGTGTGAGTGTAGAAATATGTGACTCTCTAATGCAGTCAGACTAAGATAATGACGTGTTAATTAGTTTACGGTTGTTGTCGTCACTCACTGCATCTCTGTACTACTAAATGTCCTGAATAATATTGGGCCTCGCCGCTCTTAACACTGAGACAGGAGGTGTTGAAGACAGAAGAAGAGGACTGGTCTGATTTGATCAGTCTGTTCTCTTCTTAAACTCAAACAGGATCTGCAGATAAGGATACTAACATGTTACATGCTTACCTCACGCTACCCCAGCACTGCTTAACATAAACAATGCATCACGTTTACAGTCAGTGTCTATAAAACACCACATTTGCCTGCAGGACGTTCCATAACTCACCAATATTGAAATACATTCCAATTGAGTTTGTGCTTTGTTTTAACAGATGATTTTGTTTTGTTTTTGCACTGATAAAATGCTACATATTTAATTTGCAGTGGGATGCTTGTACCAGCCAGCTCACTGCAAAAAAAGAATTTAACATTTGTTCAACAGGAAGATTATTGTCTATTTATTTATATGCCTTGGTGTGGAGGAAATTTCCCATAGTTTATTCTGTTCAGTGTTTTCAGCCTGTGAATTTCTGTTTAAAGCTACAATATTTAAATTGTTTAGATTTAGTGTCGTTTTAATAGGTAATATGGCTTTTTGAGCACAATGTGTTGCATTTCAGTTGTGGAATTGGTCTGTTCATCTGCCTGACAGACATGTCCTTTAATAAATACAGTTGTATTCATTTAGTGTCTGGTCAGTTCATTGACTGTGTAAAAAAAAAAAAATCAATTTTTTGCTTTATTTACCTTGAGTTTAATCACAGAGGTCAAGTTCTCTACATTGCAGTAATACTGCTCACACCATTTCAACATAATCCAGTATTTTTATAACCTTTTTTTATGTCTAGATCGTAGCTGTATGTGTTCTCAATGTGCAGGTTTGCTGGAAACCTGTGCTGTTGCCACCATTAACTTCTTGTGAGATCTTTCTTTACTGTACTTCCTGCACGCCATCACAGAACAAAGCAGCAGAAGCAACAAGTATTAAACACTCAGTATAATCTTATATGAAATATGAAATAATATATGAAAAAAATCTATATATATATATATATATAATATACAAAAATATAAGTATCAAATTGTTGTTTTTTGTAGATATAAATGAATAACAAGCAAGGTGTGTAAATAATTACTGAGATTTTCATTCAACTTCATAACTGCTGGATGAATCAGAAGTGTCATTTCCATCACTATTTACACCATTTGATATATTACTGTTGCTCGTTAATGACATCATCTGTTTGCACATATTCTGCTATGAGTGAAGAATTAGATGAGCAGTTGGTGCCAGTGACTGTTTATTTCTTGAGGTGCTTAACTTTTCAATGAGCATTTATTGACGTAAACATCATGGCTCATTTAGTGACAAAGCCAAACACCACAGCACTGCTGTGGGCACATTTGTGTTTTAAACCAAATGAAAAAGGAGAGTTCAGTGACTTGGAGGGGTATTTGTCAAATCCGCAGAAAGAATTTAGAGGTCAAAGCTGCTAAAAATACAAATCCCTGAGAAAAAGGGTTAGAGGCCCTAAGGAAATAGCGGAGAATGGGTTCAAGTCAAAGTTCTAACAAAAACAAATATCAAAGTGATCCTTCAGACATGGGATTGCCTAACATACAACCTAGAATCCAAAAAAGTTGGGACAATCTGTAAAACATTAATAAAAACAGATTGTGATAATTTCCTAATCCTTTTTGACATTCAGTTCAAATAAAAACAGTACAAAGACAATATATCAGAAGTTGTACCTCATCAACTTTATTGATTTTTGTAAATGTATGCTTATTCTGAATTTTATGCCACCAACTCTTCTCTAAAATGTTGGGACAGGAGCAACAAAAGACTGAGAAAGATGTGGAATCCTCAAAAATACCTGATTGGATCATTCCACAGGTTCGAGAGGACCATTGGTAACAGGTGACAGTATCATGACTGAGTATGAAAGGGGCATCTTCGAAAGGCTCAGTCATTGATGTGGGCAAATAGTCCAACAGTTAGAGAACAATATTTCTCAACGTCAAATTGCACTTTGAGGATATCACTACAGACCATAATATCATCAAAAGATTCAGAGAATCTGGAGAATCGGGCACGTAAGGGGAGAGGATGAAAACCAGCATTGAATGTCCATGACCTTCGATCCCTCAGGCAGCACTGCATTAAAAACTGACATGATACTATGAAGCATAGAACTACATGTAGTCTGGAACACTTAGGAAAACTGTTGTCAGTAAACACAGTTCATCACTGCATCTGCAAATTTAAGACTACCACGTGAAGCGCAAGTCTTAATTCAACATCCAGAAACAACACCAACTTCTCAGGACCCGAGCTCATCTGAGATGGACTTTTTGCAGTCCACGGCAGTTTTATTAACTTCTTAAATTAAATATATCTTTTAAATCATCTGTTTTTACACTAGTGTTTCATGCCTGCATGATTTACGTGTTTCCCTGCTCCAACACACCTGATTAAATGAATGGGTTGTAATCAGGGTTCTGCAGAACTTAATGACCTGATCCTTTGAATCAGGTGTGCTGGAAGAAGGAAACGTGTAAAACAAGCAGGGCAGGTGTCCCTGGCATAATGCCTGAGTAGATATAAGATGTTGGTCTGCATTCCAGCCAGGGCTCGAATTCACAACCCTAGACACTAAGGGCAAGTCATGATCACGATCCCTGATGATACAGAATTAAACTAAGATCAAATTGTAGCTGAACTGTGCTGTGATTCAGTTTGGTGTAAAATTTGATGTATCTTCAGAAGTTACTGAGCAAGATCCTGAAGAGAACCACAGTTAGTGAAAAATAATTCTTTTTAATGAACTATACTATAATACCAATGCGATTCCAAATTCTTCGGATAGGCTTTCATGGGACCATTACTTTTAGGTGCAAAGACAATGGGGAAACTGAGCTGCCTTGGCAGAGGTTTGCACTCAGAATATTTATTTATTTATTTATTTATTTATTTAGTAAATTGTGTGTAGAGACTCTGTAAAATGTTGCCATCCTAATCATGGTCCCTGGACAAAGTTGCCTCCAGTGTTTTAGCATAAAAATTTCCAAGAACGCATGCATAGTACCAGTTTTTTTTTTACCCAAAATCTGACTTCTCAGGTAGTGCTTTAGTGTTGCCACAACAAATCCCTCCTTCAATAGATGGTATGGCATCTCGGTTTATACAATAGACGGTAATAGTCGATCAATTTGAAGACAATGATGCGGCATTTCTTATTAGTTTTTGTAGCAGACACTGTGTTATCCTGTGAGAAGGCGCTGCCTGACAGGATTAACCCAGGGAATATCAAAGCTTGTGACGTAGTTTAGTGACATCTCAGTCGGAAGATGGCTGACAGTGGACCCGTGTCAGTGAAGAGATGCGATTCTGGCTCAGTTTCTTCCGTGAGTATGGACACCATCTCGGCTCTGACGGAGCTGGAGGACCTGGAGAGAGTTTACCAGCAGCTCTGCGAGCAGGAGGTTCGTATAGACGACCATGAACGGCAGCTGGTTTGACGTGATCACTCTGTCGACATCCGCCTTAAGTTCCGGGACGCTGCAAGCCCACAAAACAACAGAGAGATATATCTCCACTTTAAAAATTCATGGCCAAAATAAATGAACTGGCATTTCAGGTCAGGGTAGAGTTGATGTTCACTCGATTTCAGACAAAACAGGGGTAGCATTAGCATCTGAGCTCCTAGCCAACACTTCATAACACTTACCAAAACGTAAACATCACGATGGTTTTTAATTTTAGCCGCAGAATTGGCTCTGGTTGTCTGGGGGTTTGGCTCCTTAAAGTTTCGATGACATGGACATAGGTTATTATCTATGCTGTTTGTCTTTAAGCACAAAAAGACAAGTACACAGTAATTGTTGTTCACAGATCCTGAAAGGTTCACCTGATATCAGAGCAAATGTATACAGTGAGCCTATAGTGGCCATGATAAAGCAATAAGGTTATTCAAACTCAGTCTATTCACCCTTTTACTACCTAAAGCCACATTTTGTAATAACTGACATACTATACTATGCCATATATTATACTATACTGTACCATACTATATTATACTATACCATACTGCCATATATTATACTATACTGTACCATACTATATTATACTATACTATACCATATATTATACTATACTGTACCATACTATACTATACTATACTATGTCATATATTATACTATACTGTACCATACTATACTATACTATGCCATATATTATACTATACTGTACCATACTATACTATACTATACTATGTCATATATTATACTATACTGTACCATACTATACTATACTATGCCATATATTATACTATACTATACCATACTATACTATACTACACTATGCCATATACCATACTATACTATATTATACTATACCATACTATACTATACTATACTATACCATACTATACTATATTATACTATACCATACTATACTATACCATACTATACTATACCATACTATACTATATTATACTATACCATACTATACTATACCATACTATGCCATATACTATACCATACTATACTATACCATGCTATATATTATACTGTACTATACCATACTATCTATTGAAGGAGGGAGTTATTGTGGCAGCATTCAAGCACTACCCGTGAAGTCAGATTTCCATATGCATAGATGTGCCAAATGTATTTGTTTATTGTAATTTCTTATCTATGTTATGATAGAAAAATATGAATGTGAAGATGAATTGAAGTTGCACTATACAGATTATGTCTATTTTGTATGAGATGCTGAATTCAACGTAAAAGGAATCTTGTTGCATTCTTGTTCTTGTTCACTAATACAGAAAGACGTGGAAGCTGAGCTGGACAGACTGATGGGGAAGGAGGGGGCCATTCACACAAAGATGCTGGCACTGCAGAGGATGGGGTACAGTTTGTTTAGATTAGTGTATTTTCATTCCTGATGATCATCATTTGAGCTCCAACCGTCTCAGTCTGTTCTTTAAACAGTCTCTTTTCTCTCTCTATAGGCCCAACCTACAGTTGATCGAAGGAGACGCCAGTCAACTGTCAGGCATGATCACGTTTACCTGTAGCTTGGCTGAGAACGTCAGCCGAAAGGTCAGACAGTTAGACCTCGCAAAGGTAAATACGCACGGTTATTACATCCATCATATAGATACAGGATCAGTTTTCCACCATCAGGGATGTAATGTTGTGAAATCAGTTTTAATAAGCTTGTATTCATAGAGGAGAGGTTACAGTAGGGTTGGTTGTTGGTTCGTGTATTTGTTGATACTATAATTATTGATACAATTTTAAAAACGCTTCGGCAAAACGCTTCTAACATCTATTATAGGTTGTATTTATTTCAAGAATGTGACACTGGATTACGCACACTGATCACATATTTTATGAATATCTTCTGTTATTTTTTTGTAGACACGGCTGTATAATGTCATCCAGCGTGCTGATGATATCCTCGATCTAAAGTTCTGCACAGATGGTGTGCAGACAGCTCTCCGTAATGAAGATTATGAACAGGCTGCTGCCCACATCCATCGATACCTCTCTCTGGACCAGTCAGTTATTGAGCTGAGCCGGCAGGGAGAAGAAAGTACGAGGCCTCTGCTTCTCTGTCATAGAGACACACTCAGTCTTACCCTGCATTGACAAAGTACTGTAATATAATTAATTAGTTTTGGGTAGTTTAATACTGTATGTCTCTCCCTGCAGTGTAAGTAGCAGTATAAATCATCTGTAAAAGAGATCATGTATGTTTGCTCTATAACACTGTAAATGCATCATGTGTACAAAGGCAGTGCTGTGGATGCCAGTCTGATAATGCTGCAGGAGGCAGAGCAGAAACTGAAGGTCATCGTTGCTGAGAAGCTGGATGAAGCTGTAGCAGCCGTTGACCTCGCACAGGTAGAAAGGTTTTTCAAGATCTTCCCTCTGTTGGGTCTCCACCAGCAAGGCCTCACCCGCTTTGGCCAATATCTCTGCAGTCAGGTCAGTTGTGTTTTTGCTCCTGTATGTTCACTTTCCTCTCTGCGTATATCGCACTAACTTTGAAATGATTTCTTTACTTTGTGAACTATGAACTTTCTGAGTGCTTTCTAGTTTAACATTGTTTTTATTTTCTTTGTTGCTTTTCAATAAAATAATCCTGGCACATGTATTCCTCCAGTGTCTATCACAATACTTATTGTGATGATCATATGAATATTCTAGATCCATACCCAGCTTTTATATTGAAATAATGGATCTAGTTATGCAGACCTGTTTGACATGCGTACTTTCCAAGGGATTCCTGTTCTTTTCTTAAGTAAAACATTTACACTCCTTATTTTTTGTTGCTTTTAAATTCTATGAAACTAACATCTTCCAAGGGATTGAATCATCTAGTCCTAGGAATAACTTCCCGATCCTTGTCCTGATGTTGCACTCATTGTATTTGGTGTAAATGTGCCATCTTAATGTTAGATCTAAAAAGAGACTAATGCGGAAAAGGCACCATGAGTAAATCTATTATATGATCATCAGAAACATGTGAGATCATGATCATAAATCCATCTTTGTTTTCTGGTCATAAATAAAATATGTCTAATTTTTGCCATCTCTTTCATGCACATATAACACACAGCTTGCCTCCAAAGCTGAGGAGAACCTGGTCTTGGCGACAGGAGGAGACCTGGGTGAGAAGAGAGCTCTGCTGGTGTTTGCAGACACTTTGACGCTGCTGCTAGAAGGTGAGAAAACAGGCCTGATACTCTGCCTCCGTGTTTTTTTCTTTGTTTGCCTGGAGTGGCCTCCGCTAATGTTTGGTGTGTGTTTACAGGTATTGCTCGCATTGTTGAGACTCATCAGCCTATCGTTGAGACATATTACGGTCCAGGTCATCTGTACATACTCATCAGTCACCTGCAGAAGGAATGTGACAGACAGGCCCAGAAAATAGTTGACAAGTTCATCCAACAAAGAGGATACCACAACAAGGTGTGCCTGACATGTGAACAGCATGTGTTTGTTTGTTTTTGTAATGAGTACCTGTCACACTGTGAACTTATATCCCTCCTGTAGTTTCAGATTGTCCAGAGCAGCATGATGAAGAGCATGCCGGGGGAGAGGATGGAGCCCAGGTATTTGTATTTGTCTCAGCAACATCCTGCTCTTCTTCCATGTCTGTCTCTGTGATTTTTTTGCTTATAACTTTTGTCCTCACATCAACAGGGAGCTGGATCCTGTCCTGACAGAAGTAACCCTGATGAATGCTCGTGCAGAACTCTACCTGCGCTTTTTACGCCGTCGGATGATGGCTGATTTTGAAGTTGGAGATGCTCAGAGCATCACACAAGGTAGCTTTATATTAACATGTGTTGTTACACACACTGTTTTCTTTTTGAGATGTGGAGCAGAAATCTTTATCTAAAAGTTTGATGAAATTTTTTTCATTCATTTTGGAACATAGAGCATCAGCAGAATGTTGAGAAGCTACTCAAACACTGCTTGCTGAGCAGGACAATGCAGGAGCTGATCGGCTACTATATTCCAATGGAAGAATACTACATGAGAGAGTCTGTCAACAAGGTAAAATACTCTGTTTTATACAGTATATGGATTATACAGTATTTGTATATTTCGCAAAATAATCTTAAAGACAAACTCCCCCAATTTTTACACATCATAGTCTGTTTCCAGGCGTTACAGTAGTACTGCAGCATTCAGCATGTGACAAAAGTTGTATAAACCCATATGGAAGCCTGATGAATTGCCTCGTGACATCACTTGAGTCAGTGTCATTTGAGGCTGAAGACTGCAAGTTTGAAAATAAAAAAAGATGAACTGGTGGTGTTTATTAAGAAAAAAGGGAGCTTATCACACCTTTGCAGCCTACTCTTCATCTCTGCTTGACTCTAGATGAACTGCTGCTACCATAACGGAGCCAAGTCTCTGACCAAGCTATCAGCAGCTCGAGTTTCATTCATCAGTGAATGAAGTTTGCTCAGTTTTCACTGAGATAGGTCATTTGATCTTTGGTTGTGTAATAATGACCAAAACTAAATGAACTAAACACTGTAATGTAGTAAAAGAAGAAGCAGGTATGTGGATATGAGTAAAGCTTATTTTGACCAACTTATGGTTAACAATGAGTTTTCAGACTGAAAAGTATTAGTATTTGTGACACATATATAATTTCAAACCTTAAACACCTGTGGTCTGGTATAATAGGACAGGATCTATACTAAATGTGTATGTCTGTACAAAAGCCAAAAATGACATGCACCCAAAAATAATGAGACTCTTAAAACCTTGTGTATGCACAACTGTTTGTAATGTTCTCTGTATAAATCACAGTCCACCTCTCAACAATCTATTTAATTTTCCGGAACATTTAACTGAAAGCATAATCTCTCCCTAACCTTAACCAAAGAACGTCTGTTGTGTAAGCCCAACCACAGACCGGAGGGTAGACTCGACCCGTGGTCTCTGGTGAGGGAGTACTGTTCATTTCATGTCTGTGTCCATTTCCCCAGGGGAGCACAAAGAGACAATCTGTGGTGTGTTGAGTCTGTCACACAAACATTACTGCTTCTCCAGTTCAGTTGTGGCAACAAGAATGTGCTCAGTTTGCTCATTTGCATGTCATCTGTGTGTCATACTCATTATGCAACAAAAATCTACACATCTACGTGCCTCTATGAAGACTCTACGCATCTTGGAGATTTGAGTTGACTATTTATTCCCAATCTTTTAAAACAAAAATCTCATGTGGAATTTTAACGTAACATTGCATCATTGAAAAGTGATGAAAAACACACAAATATCAGTGCTGTGGAAGAAATGGGAGTGTTGAATATTTATTTATTTATAACACTGCATTTCCAAATTTAGATGTAATGTTTACATCTAATGTAACACTCAGAACATATTAAATGAAATTTAAATGAACTGAATTTTCCTTTTCAGGCTGTGACTATGGATACATATGAAAAGGGTCAGCTGACCTCCAGCATGGTGGATGACTGTTTCTACATTGTGAAGAAGTGCATCAGTAGAGCTTTATCCAGCTCCAGCATCGACTGCCTCTGTGCCATGATCAATCACGCTAACTCTGTGCTGGAGTCAGACTTCAGGTATGCATTATCTCTTTCCAGTCGACATATTCAATATTTAACCTTTTTCATGCCCCTTCATGCTTGGTTTCTCTTCACACGGCAGGGAGGTGCTGTATAATAAGCTGCGGCAGGGCTTTCCAGCTACGACTCTTCAAGACATCCAGCGTGGCGTCAGCAGTGCAGTCAGTCTGATGCAGAGCAGCTTACAGCAGGGCAAGTTCAACACGCTGGGCATCGAGAGCACTGAAAACGCCAAGGCGGCATTCCTGGTACTACACTAACTCACACATATATCCCAGCCTTCACTTTCAGGTAGTAAATGTTGGCTGGACTGTGACAAAAATGAAAAGTTTATGGTGTAAGTCTTGTTTAAAAATGAGCAGCAGGAGGAATCAAATGTATGAATTTAAGCGAGGAAAGTAGTGCCTTAATTTTTTTAATGGTTTTACCTGAAGGGAGCGCAACTTAAACCATTTTTAACCATTTACAGTACATTTGAATCAAGTACCACTTACAGGGTTCATAACTACCAGTTGGACCATGACAGAACAGGGAATCAAAGTGAATCATATTGGCTGTAAGAGAACTTCATTCACTCTTCTTTCTGTCTCAGGTGACTCTGAATAATGTGGAGGTGTGTAGTGAGAATATCACAACTTTAAAGAGGAACCTTGAGGTGAGTTTCCCATCTGTGCCAGCACTCTGCATCTCTTCTACTTGTATGTATAGTTTACCTCATTGCTTGGAATTGTGCACCCACAGAACGACTGCTCCAAGTTGTTCACTCAGGGCGCCGGCCCTGGTGATCAAGCCAAGATTGAAAGCTGCTTGTCCGACCTCGTCAACACATCCACCAAGTTCAAGGATCTCTTACAGGTTGGAGACACGCATACGTTGATCAGCGCATTGCAGCTGAGAATTATGTATTGAATGCAGTAGGAACTGCACAACAGGGTGACAGACCAGTGTCCACAGTGGGGAGAGCAATGTCTAGGTTATTTATTTAATTGGAAAATTACTGGTAAAAAAGAAGTACAATCCAACAGTGTTATGTTTCCTTAATAAAGGTACATTTGAAGAAGCTAGCTGCTCAAATTTACTTGTTTCCAGTCATTTTGGCTCTGAATGTCCACAGAGGTAAAAAGTTTCATACTCTGTTGTGATTTCATTTCACAGGAGGGCCTGACTGAGTTAAACACAACGGCCATAAAGCCGCAGGTCAAACCCTGGATTAGCAGCTTCCTGTCCATCTCACACAACATAGAAGAGGTAATGGTCTCAGAACAGTGAGCAGAAATGAATCAGAGGCAGTGAAACATGTCGCTGTAACTGCTGGTGTTCCTCACAGGAGGAGTTCAATGATTACGAAGCTAATGACCCCTGGGTGCAGCAGCTCATCGTTAACTTGGAGCAGCTCATGGCAGAGTTCAAGGTATCTTATCTGAGCAGCTTTTCAGCTATGGCTTCAAATACAAGTGAATTATTCCATCTTATTTCCTTACCTTCTCATTGTCTCCTCACCAGACTGCCCTCTCTGCTATCATCTATGATACACTGACCAGCCTGATGACCAGCTTGATCGCAATTGAAATGGAGAAGACTGTCCTTAAATGCTCATTCAGCAGGGTGAGGATCCACATTTGGCCACAAGGTGGCCCCCTAGCACCCTGTGCATCACTACACATCACATCACTGATACACATGTGGTGAAAAGCCTCAAGCAATGATTTATTAACGAGTTCAGAAAGGCCTGCAGCAGAGGGTGCTAACTCTTTGCATGATAGCATCACCCTATTGTGAGCTGTGTGTTTGCAAGAAGCCTCAAAATGAATTCTACATTTTGTACAACATGGAGCCCATTCACTGTTTCTGATCTTTTCCTTGCAGCTTGGAGGGCTGCAGTTCGATAAAGAGCTTCGATCTCTTGTGGCGTACCTCACCACTGTGACTACCTGGACCATCAGGGATAAGTTCGCTCGTCTTACACAGATGGCCACAATCCTCAACCTAGAGAGGGTAATTTTGACAATATTACACAAATATACATATACATATAATATACATCTGTATAAAGTCTCATTTTATATGTTTTCACCTTAATAGTTATGGCACTTAAGTATATTTACATATTAAGTACATTTATTCAATAAATAAATACATCCTTTATTTGAGAATTATCATTTTATGGCACACAATTCTTTTAATCCACTGCATTTCATTTGGAAATGTAGTTTTTGCATTTATCTGACAGCTTTAGTTACTAGTTACTTAACAGATTATGAAAAAAGGTCCACCTCAATCCACTGCAACAGTAAAATGGGGCATCCAGGTGGCTTAGGAGACTGTGCATGCTGACCATGAAATCACATCTGCAGTGTAACCCAAAAAAATGAGTTGCTGTCGTAAAATCAGAACTACATATTACTGCATCAGTAATAACTATCCAGTAACATAATATATAATAGTTTAACACTTAAAGGACCAATTTTCTGAATGAAGATAATTTTTCCTTTTCCTTTTTGCAGTATGCTATTTTTCCATTTACCTAAGTAAAGGATCTGAATACGTCCTGATTTACACAGATTAATTTATACCTATTTATACTGCAGGTAACTGAAATCCTGGATTACTGGGGCCCAAACTCAGGCCCCCTGACGTGGCGTCTGACCCCAGCGGAGGTGCGTCAGGTTCTTGCGCTGCGTATTGACTTCAGAAGTGAGGATATCAAGAGGCTGCGACTGTAAATCAAGAACCAGTGTGCTGTTATCAGCAATTTCTGTGCATTACCCACCTTGAGATGATTCTCCCTAAAGAGCGCTACAGAATCCACATTTAATCCATATTCCGTCTGTAGAATGGACGCGGGCGGGAAACGGGCAAATGTCTGAAGCAGAAATACTCATGGTTCCTCCTGGAGATGTCAGATTCTGCCTTCTGCCCCACATCAGAGTTAGAGCTCAGCTTTAGGGGCTCGGATTGTGGTTAAATGACAGATAAGGTTAACCATTTGGTATAAATGATGTGTATAAGAACATTCTCTGACATGTGTAATTAGAAAGTGTCATAGTTTCACTCTGGGGGTTCAACCTGTAACTAGCTCTGAGAAACGAAGACACACTGGCTCTGAGGAGTGGAGCTCTGCGACTGTCGGTGGAAACAGAGCAGTAATGAACATCAGACCCATTAAACTGACAGAAGCAGGTCAGACAGCTGATCCAGCCTAGTCATTCAATATATGAATAGCTCCGTGTGTGTGATGGAACACTTTTAACCTAATAAATTGTGAGCCGCTGTGCAACGCCTCTGATCCCTGCCACTCGCCACATTGCACGAAGTGCTGCCCTATTGCCATGCAAGACCTGTTCCCAATCTTTTAAACATATTTGTGACACTAAATTGAAAACTGTGTTTACCAGGCAATGAAGCATTAAAATTGGTCCATTCTCATAATGTTCAGCCTAATTTCCTGGTCTTCATTCTTCGCAAAGATAAAAGCAGGTCAGTGTGTATTTCAACTTTTGCTGAGGACACAGTGCTGCAGTTTCCCAGTTTATCATCATCCGTTTTACCTTCTTCACCGTAATGAATTTCAGATCACAAATGCAGGAGTAGTTAGGAAAAGTGTGGCTTTAATGTAAACACAACATTCGATTGGCTCAGCACAAACATTCCACATGAGAGCAACCAATAAACTACCAAACAGGATAGGGTGTAGCACAAAAACATTCACAGTAAAAAAAATCTGGTATAATCATATATATACAGTACGGTGCTTTTAAGGTGAAATGGAGATAGGATATGGGGACTGATATGTGATAGATAAGAGTATACAGGTATGGGAAGATGGATGTCTGGGTGCACAGGTGAAAATGGAGATCTGTACTTCTCTGTGAAAAGAGAAACGTGACAGACTGGGGGTAATGGTTCCCTGTTTCCTGATCAGGGGAGTAGAGGGTTAAACCCCCCTGACTGCCCAGACAGAGAACAAGATGCTGCTTCAAATGATATTGTTCTCCTTGTGCTGTCTTCTATTTCTACAGAGATTCACATCAAAAGGTAAAAGCACCACACAGAGAACAAGATGTCATTAGAGGGTTACTTTGGACCCTCTGAATCGTAGACAGATATCGTCGCTTCCCCAGTTTTTCATGTCAGGAAATAAATATGTGGCACAGGATTTTAGGAGATAGGAGGAGGCATGTAGGGTATGAGGCTTAAATAAATAAATCATTCGATGATAATAATATTATTATATGTTATATCTGTGACTTAAATAATATTTGTTGATAGTGAACATGAACGATGATTTCTGATACTAAAATCCCCTATTTGTCGTCAAATGGTTGGCACCGATATGACTTTTTTTATTTAGATATAATTGGCCGATAGGCATTTCCTCACATAACAGGAGGCCAACGGCAATGGGTAGCCGCTCTGAACAAAATAATCCTCTTATTCATTATATTTGAAAGAAAAAGAGAAGCCAGAGTGGAACGGACCTGCAGGCTACACAGGCATGTGTGGGTCTGGAGCAGAGGGGAGCGTTGTCCCTTCTGAAAGTTAAAATCGCCTCCTACCCAACCATGACTCTCAGCCACCAGTTCAGCACCTCCCCAACGACATCATCATCTCCACCGTCAAACAGAGAGCAGCTCTTCAAACGGAGCACGGCAGGCAATATTCAATACAGATATAAATGCCTTGACGATTGCACACAAAAAAATGTCACATGAAAGATGGGACCGTATTCCACACTGTGGTTAAAAATGACATTGCACACTCCTTGCATTGTTTTTCTGGGCTTTGGGTTTTTCAGAACAAAGCTCCAGCTGAATATACTCCTGGTGCTTCCACTTCTGACCTTACCAGTTGTTGACACAGTCGTCAACAAAATGCGACACATTCAACTCAAAAACACATTTTTAGAGGACAAAACTGGGGTTGTATACTGAAATCGAAATAAGAGGAAGGGAACAAACCATGGCATTAATCCAGTGTGGTGTCTGACGGCAGCTCTTTGGGTCTAGTTGGACGTGTAGAATTACATATTTATGTGTTTAAGTATCATCAAAATTATCATTATTAACACCCCATACTCTCCACGACAACCTCTGTGCTTGGCCAGGCTTCAGTATAAACCACACCCTCTAAGGTTGTTTGCAATAATGATGTCAGTGACAGCATCAAACACTACCTGGATGTTTCCTGTGTCTGTGGCACAGGTCAGGTGACAGTAGATCTCCTTGTTAGGAGAGCGGTTCTTACTCTCAAACTGAACCTGAATATATGCAGTAGCATCGTCGTAAGTGTTAGCACCTGGAGACAAAAGGAGGAAACAGAGAGAAGAGCATCAGGGACTGACGTTCATCACTTGGCTCGTGTAGCAGCTATGATCCAAATGTAAGTCAGGGACTCACCCGTGTATTCTGGAAAGCAGATAGTCAGCGGTGATTTCTTAATCTTCTCAGCGAACAGATCCTTCTTGTTGAGGAAGAGGATGATAGAGGTGTCTATGAAGAACTTGTTGTTACAGATGGAGTCAAAGAGCATGAGGGACTCATGCATGCGGTTCTGCAGGGAGAATAAGCATGTGGTCAGTGTCAACAGTGAGGAGAGGGCCTCCAGTAGACTGACTTCGGCTATGTAGACTTACTCCAAATGATTAACACATAAAAGTCAAAGTGGTTTTCTATGGCAAACAGTTTTAATGTTTTTTTTAATTGAATATCAGTGAGGAACAGAGCAAATAAATATTTATATGTAAATACTTTTAAACTACAGGCATCTGGGAGACATGCATACAATTTATACCAAAGAAGAAGCCATCAGAACGCCCTACCATGGCCTGCGTTTCAGAGTCCTACTTACAGTTGTTTCATCTTCATGCAGCACCTGGTCATATCCACTCAGAGCAACGCAGAAGATAATGGCCGTCACGTCTTCAAAGCAGTGGATCCACTTCTTCCTCTCTGACCTCTGACCTCCGACGTCAAACAGCCTGAAAAAAATGTGCAAGAAGTCAATTCATGCAAAACGCCATCAATGAGGGCAAAGTCCTCCTCATCTACGACGCTGCAGCGACTCCATGTGTGCCTACCTGAAATGCAGGTTTTTGAAGGTGAAGTGGGTTTCCACGATACCAGTGGTCTTCACTCGAGTTCTCAGGATGTCCTGCTCTGTGGGCTGGTAATCTGCTGCCCCGATCCGGTCTAGGCTGTCCAGGTAGCTGATTGCAAGAAGGATGAAGAAGAATGTGATTAGATGACTGGTGTTTGTTTGTTTTTTAATAGGAGCTCTTAAAGTCCTTCTCGTTCCACTCACTATTGAGCAGAGTCATTGAGTTGGTATTCCCGGGCACGGCTGAAGCACTCCTGAGTCCCAGCATCAGCCCATACACGCTTCATAGCAGTGAGAAGCTCTGCAGAGTATGGCTCTGTGTCCTCCATACGACTGACCACATCACAAACCAGCTTAGCATCCGCCTGGATGAATGCATAAGAAACAAAATTACATCTGTACATGTATTATTTAAGACCTGATGCAATGGGATGGTGGGATTTTTTATTCACTAGAAATCAATCCCAAAGTCAAATAATTCCAAAAATGAAAATGACAATTTGTATAGCATCCAGTCCATGAGGGACATCAACTAGTCCTCTTAAATAAAACGGACATTATGACTCATATTGTCAATGGAAAAACAATCTTCTGATCACCTCTGCGTTGGCACTATCACATTTCTACCCCTACATTTCTAGGACTTTTTAAATGAAATCTCAGTTGCTCTACAGTCTGTAACTGAACATTTAGACTGAAGGGTGAATGTATGACTAACTTTTCTATCCTTGTCTCCAAATTCGATGCCCAGGGAGTCCATGGCTCGGAGGATGGCTGCCAAGCTCTGGATGGTGTTGCTGTAGACCACAGGTTTATATTGCTTCACATCATCTCCAGAAAAGCCATCTTCGTGGATAATCCTGCATGCGCAAAAAGATATTAGCCACAAATATTGACCAAACAGAAAAAGTCACGCAGTGGTATCTTCCTGCAGATCTAGACAGCTGTATATTCACAATGAACAGTCCAAACACTTATATCTTATAGTCCTCACAATCTTCTTCCTACCCTCTCTACCTAAAATGCATCTTTAAGGGCATAGCTGCATAAGAATTGATCACATTCTCAGTCTGTAATCTGTAATTGGTGAGTAATTCGATATCTAAGTCATTCATAATTTATGCTGGTCAATGAAGTGGAGAAAGTCAGAGCAGTAATCGATCACACCAGACAAGACTCTACTGTTAACACAGTTAAACTCCTTATAATCTGGTCAACATTAAATTATCCATCAGCACTCTCTCACCCTGACCTCATATCCACTGAGTCAAATCAGTCATAACTTCATGAAACTGACCTCCAAGACACATCAGCCGTTTCTATTCACCTCCTCTGTGATCAGTGATGTTTGTTGAAGAGAATAAATGAAGGATGATGGTTTTTAACTTCCATTCAAATCATAGCTGCATATTATGAAATATGTTTTATAGCAGAGGCCCACCTCCTTCACTAACAACTCATTTCACACAGCAAATGCCATCAAATCATTTAGGTTTGCAGCTAATGTTTCACTTCTAGAGTTGATTCATCTTCAAATTGTGTAAATAAAAAAATCAAAGAATGCATGATTTAATATCTATAGCTTTCAAATGATTAGTTTGTCAAACTAAAAGTCCAAAAGCCAAATACAGTATTATATCTTCAATTTACTCCAAGTTAAGATGAAAAAAAAGCATCAGATTCAAGTATTTAAGAGGCAGGAACCACCAAATGTTTATATTTTTGCTTAAAAATATTATTCGATCATCAAAATCATTGCTGATCGATTTTCTGTCAAATAAAATCAACTCATCATTTCATCTCTAAAGCTATTGTGACCATTTTTTAGACATGAGATGCATCAAGGTCTTGTTGGTTTACCATTTCTGCTAAACATTTCCTTTGGAGAAACCCTAAAAGAGGAGGCATTTTCAGTCTTTATTTTGAGCTTTCAGTGTGTTAAATGCATGTATATAAGGCTGATAAGTGAATGGGACTCAACCACTGCAACCAACAATTACATTTAATATTGTAAGTTTTTGGCACTTTTGTTTAATAAAGGGTGATTCATATTTAATAGTTGATCAAACCAGTTCCAGTAGTTGATGAAATCTTAAGTGAACAGTTAGTGTTTGAAAACAGATAAGAGTAAAAATGGACATCTCTGCAAACTGAAAGAACGGTTAGTATACATCACCAATCAATTAAGTTGATTCTTTATTCATAAAACCCATACCCCAAACCTACTTCATTGTCTATAGACAATATTTTCAGCTATGGGAGTCAATTGTAATAGGCTACATTTTTAATTGTTTTGGTCAGAATGTCTTGTGGCCTTTGAGGGTCTCTGTCATGGAAGTGAAACTACATCAGGTGTAGTTTCACTCATCGCAATGATGAAACTACCAGAGCCAGGCCTGGATCAAACCATATAAAGATGCATCAACAGTTTCATTAACCTGCACAGCATGATGACGAGCAGAGAAATACAAAGCTAAATCAACTCACCAATATCTAACCTTTATGACCCACAGTGTGTGGTAAAAAGCAACCCAGCTGCTGCGTGTTCAGGCAATAAAAACCCTGAAAAGTGTTTTGAAAAGACTATTTGGCCCAGTGTATCGTGTTCAAGGAAGAGCAGTGGACGGCCAGAGACCACAGGGAGGGTAATGAGGTGAAGAAGAGGAAGCAATTCATGGAAGAAAGAAAGGAGGGAGGGTAGGAAGGAGGGTGCAGTCAGTGTATTGCAGGCCGGGATGCGCTGAGCAGGACAGATGCAGGGAGAGAACACACCGCTCCCCACAAAGACTGTTTCAAAAAATATGTACAATGGACGATGCCTTCTCCAGACTGAAAACATTTAAAAAGTTAACTAAGAGGTTTAGAGAAAACAACAACAGTGATTTAAAACATCAAATAGTGATTTAGCTTAGACAGGGCAATGTTTGGACGTGGTTTTAGAAGCCATATTTCTGCGTAAATCCGCTTTATAGGCAAAGTACTCCCGGCGATATCGGGCACTTAAAGCCATTAAGATTAAAAGCAGAGGTATTCACTAATGGAGCTGTAGTGACCTCAATGTAACACACACACACACACACATATACACATGCACGCGCACATACACACACGGAGGAACAACACCCACATATTCCCAGTCGCACACTCCCTGTAGTCAAGTCAACCCTTTAACTACATTTCAGCACCTAGGTAGTGAACAGCGCCCTGGGACACACCGGCCTCCGCAGCCTCGCTGTTGGTCTGCAGGAGGTGCTCGAGTCGCCGGCACTCCTCCGGCGCTACGGCCTCTCGAAACATGGCGGCTCAACCTGTCTTAGCACAGACAGGGGAGGCGCAATCTCGGGCCTTTCACTCTAACTGTGCTGACAAAGGTTAGAATAACCAAAAAATAGAAAGACACTTACTTCATCTGCTTGACGATGGTGCTTTTGCCGGACTCCCCGCCGCCTGTAAAGAACGGAGGGCAGAGTGAGAGCCGGCAGTGAAATCAGTACCACGGAGAGCACCTCCGCCCCATGCAGTCCCAATACAAGCAAACCGAGCCTTGCCACGCCAAGGCAAAGTCGCCCCGTGGCCAGAGAGGCTCTTCTCTTACCGAGCAGAAGCAATTTGACGTCCTTGGCGGCGACCATTCCGTCCTCCTTCAGGTTTTTCTCGATGGCCTTGCTCCGGTCCAGAGCTGCGCGCTCCTCGGCGCTCAGTGTACATCCCATGTTTCCAGGCGAATGAGCAATCCCGTCGTCTCTCCGGTCCGCCCTGTCCCTCGCCGACTCTCAATCAGTGCGTTGTCTCTCGCTCGAGCTCTCCTCCTGCGCTGTCTGCTACAGCATTAGGCCCGGATTGAGGGCTAAACAGAGTCCCGAAACGGTCTTTTCACGGTTACTGTATGTGCCTCCGTCTCCTCTCTCTGAGGGGAATGGGGGTGGGGTCGCTGTGCTCGAGCCTGCGGGGTTGGGGTTGTTGTTAGGTGGGGAGGGGAACCTCGAGCTCCCTCTCTCTCTCTCCCTCTCTACAGGGCGGCGCTGGTGACGATGATGACAGCGAGCGCGAGCGATTTCATCGTATCTTTTCACGAAGGCAGGCAGGAGGGGCGCGAGAGGAAGAGGAGGGTTCGCTGCGCAAGACACAATCTCGCTTACGTCAGAGCAGCTGAGCTTTAATCACGTCCTATGAAAGATTATTCAAATGAAAGAGCCGTTAAAATGGCAAATTGTGTCCTGCTGTCTCTTGGTATTAGTTGAAATTTTGTTGTTGGCAGTTTGAAACGACACAACTCTAAAGTATTATTTTATTCTATAAGAATTGACATCAGGGCCTACACTTAACAGGCATGGCGGTGGACGAACAACACAGCATAAACCCTTTCTTTTTTTTAAAAATTAGCCCTCATCAAAATATAAAAAGATAAGAAAAGGTCCTGCATTCAAAATATTAGGCTACCTATGCAAAACTGCATGAGTGTTACCATCTTAACCTACTTAAAATATCAGAAGTAAAAGTTTGGGTGAATCAGTCTTGCAATGCTTTGCATTACATAACCTCGTCATGATTTTTTATCTAATGCCTAGATCTGCAAAGTAACCATTAACTACGGATGTTAAATGAATGGAGTAGAGAGATTACGTAATTGTGTAACATGTTAAATCAGGTTATTGTCACTAAGACATAAACACAGTATGTTTTAGTTGGTCTAGGAGGAGCTGATTTTACCTACTTTATATGTTATGTAATGTTTTTATGTATTAATACATGGTTCTATTTACAATAGTTTAATCTATACATTATAATTTACAAAATGACAATGTTTTGTATTCCATCTCTTATCAATCTGTAAAATAAAATAAAAATATGGCTGTCAAATAATGAGTAAAGAATCCACTTACCTCTCAAATGTTGTGTAAGAGTATAAAGAGTGAAAAATACAAACACTTGAGGACAGTCCTTGAATTAATTTATTAATCACTCTCCACTTGTGAAGATGGTCAACAGGACAGAGGAAGTGCTAAATTTAACCAATAAAACCTCACCCACCTACAAAACTACAGACCAACTCTAAAACTGAAAACAAAAAAAAGAAACATCACAAAATGTCGTGTTTTTTCATGTATTTAATTACATCACCTCTCATGGTCTAAATTTGGTTTCAAAGCAATGTGTCCTAAACTGCAAGGAATGAAATAGATTTAAATGGTGTCAGATTTTTGTGTAACATCATTTATAATTTGTATACAGTGTAAAATGTCAACTCCATTTCATGTCAAAAACTAAAACTTCCCAGAAATATTACTGTGGATATAACCTCCTCAATGGCAGAATGGCCCTTGTTGAAGCAGATGTAAAGAGAGATGTCATTTTATAAAACTGTGTGTCTATGTTGGGGGTTGTGGTCATACCATACCGCATTAATAAGTGTTTGTGTGTGATAAAAGCTTCTAATCCATGCTTCACATCTGGATGGATAGTTGAGTAAAAAGGGGGGGTGGTTGTGTTTTTACAGTGGACCGTGAATGAAAACCAGCTGAGGAGCTCAACCTGAGGAGACTCTGTCCATCAGTATATTTCCTCTTTGACAGCCAAGCTGAGATATAACCTCCAAACACATCTCAGCTGCATTCTCCACCTCTCCGCTCTGAAAGTACCACAATGTGACACACTTTCAGCGACAAAATCAGTAATCAACACAGTTCAAACATGAGTATGTGTACATGTGTGAGTGACAGGGAGTGATGGTAAGGAGTGATGGCAGGGAGGGAGGGAGGGAGGATTAACAATGAATTATACCTGAGGGAATTTTGACAAAATGATGTTTTCAGTTTTAATTACACTAATGCATCAAACACAAACAAGGAGATTTTTTTTCATAACCATTTAATTTGTACGAACCCATTTTGTAGGGGGGGAAAAAAATCAATAACCTTCAGCTGTATGCTCATTAGCAACAAGATGCAACAGGTTCCATCAGCAGATGGACTTATGAAGCAGAAATAAGACAGAAACATGATGAAAACAGTTTAAAGAGTGCATTAAACTCAAGACTCAGGCAGATCTTTTTATTCAGTGACGGCAGGCCATTTCATCTAAATGAAAACAACAACCAATATAATACTAATAATTGAAAATCAAGGTATGAATCAATTATCACAGGGATGTGAGCATTTGTTCACACAACCTGTCTGAATCATGCACACACAAACACACACACACACACACAAACACTACACAGGAATGATTTTGAACACCAATCAAGGACAAACGTACTACGTATAAAAGCAGACAGGACAAAGTCAACTGTAGAGAGGACCAGTCCCCTCAGTTTTCAGCACAAAGACACACAGTTACTCTTGTGGCTGCATGTCCAGAATATTTTCAGCCAGACTGGTGAGTTTGGAGTCCTCCAGTGCTTTGACCAGTCGGCTCAGCTTAGCCTCTCTCCCCTCTGCCTGGATGAAGCGGTTGAGCAACTGATAGGCTTGCTCATACAGCCCTTCTCTCTCGTACTCATAGGCCAGGTTGTCTATGGCTGGACCCTTCAGAGCCCGGCAGCTCTTCCCCAGGGCCCTCCCTACATTCTTCCACTGACGGCCCACTCCGTTAGAAAAGCTCTGAACATCTGCCGCTGTCAGCATTCGGTCCTCTGATGGGGATGAAGGATGAAAGAAAAAGACATTAATGTGGAGTGAACATAATTGTGGTTACATAAGCTGCAGTTTATAAACATATGCATGTGTAAACAGTAAACATTTCCCAGAATAACTTACAGATCCGGTGAGCATCATAATGGTGTACTTCAACAGGATTATTTTTACTTGTTTTCATAGATATTTCTGGCCACTTGAAGGCAGTGATACAAGTAAACAATGCCGACACATAAAAAGTTGCTGTGCAGAATATGTAAACAAAAACCTTCTATTTACACACCAAGCAGACAAGATGCAACATTAGCATTCAATTATAGTTGTGCTTGTGTGCAATATTCACTCTCCTTTCAGGTCTGATCTGGTTACCATCAACTCCTGAGGGAAATATCTGGCACATTAGCAGCTAAATGCACCACTCTGTTCACCAACTAGTCACTAAATTTGTCAGTTTGCCCTTTAGTGCTGAGCAGGTAGTGTGTAGTGGGCTGATCAGAGGTTCCTGCAGCTGCTCAAAACAATGATTAGAGCAGTGAAAAAGACCTAAAACAGTAATATTCTGAGGTGTAAAAGGTGCATTTCATTGAAGAAAGACAGCTGGAAAGACATTATTTCAGTTGCCCATGTAAATTAAACATTGTCAATTGCATATCTGCAAAAAAATTCATTATTCAAAATTAAATTAAATAAATACATAAATTGCTTAAGATTCCCAAAATATGAAAAAGCACCTCTCCAGAACATGGGTGATGTGTAAATCACAGTTTTTGAGTTATGCCCTAGAAACTCTAATCTGAGACAAATTCAACTTGTAACCATGGCAATGAAAAAACACAAATGATTAAAGTTCCTAAATAGCAAAAGGCACCACTTCAGTAGTTAGTTGTTAAGTGTCGACAGTTTTGTGAAAAAAAATATATGATCGTTTTTGAGTTATGGTCCAGACAGGAAATGTCACGGACAGACAGATGGACGGAACCCATTCCTACATCCCCCCCCCTCACTTGGTTCTTGGTGGGGGAGAATGATGTACTGAAAAATGCTGCCACGCTCATAAGAACTGAGTGGAACTGCAGAACTGGGATCTGTCACTACAAGCAACATCTTTCACATGACCCACAGTCATTTAATCCATTGCCAATGCAGAAATATTGATTGGTGCAGCTTTCTGATTGTAAATGTGTGCGAATATATGCTGAACAATCAGGCATTGTGGTGTTTTTAATTCAGACAAAGTGGCCAAAGTGTCTTACTGCTCTTTGCTGTTTAAAAATGTGTTCAGAAATTTCATTTTGACAAGTTTAATAGCTTTACGCATGTGGTCATCCAGCAAGTTCCTGACAGTAAGAGAGATTTGTGCAACCTAAAATATATTTCAATGTCATAAAGCTGAACTTCTCATGCATAAACTTAAATGTATAGAAATCATTATGCAATTAATTTGTTTCTTTTTTTATATTTCATATTTAGTTTACCCAATATGGATCAGTTTTATATTTCATATTGACCTAGAGCTGCTGGAAGCCTTTGAGGAGACACATGCCCAGATATGTCTGAGGAAACTGAATATAAACGGACATGAACTGAAATCAAATCTGAAATTAACTCAATTAGAAAATCAAATTAAGTTTCAAGACATTGTAGCGTCTCATCATCTAATGTTAATTCACTGGTTAAATATGAGGTCAATAAAGTTAAATCAATGCTGTTTGAATACATTATCTGCAGACACTAATCTCTTCCCATAGTCTGACCATGAATTTATAAAAGGTTGGATTAGAGAGTCGTCTGAAACAGAACTGAATTCAAATGCTGTTAGAAACTAACACAAAGTCAACAATGAGGAAAGTTGTATGTTGTGGAAAATAATGACATGAATCTGAGGCTTGAAAAATGGTTCAAAAGAATACAACCTCTACATTGTATACAGCTGGATGCAAAATTATTCAACCCCAATTGTAAATTAGGTTTATTGGCAAAATAGATTATTTATCAGCTGTTAAAATCATTCAAGAACAGTTTAAAAAGCTCAATTTAACAGTTTTTTTCCCCACGTTCAACATAAAAGGCCTCTTTTGATGCCTACTGCCGTCTCAAAATTATTCAAGCCCTTGAAGAGCATCCCTCAAGATGCTGATGAAACACTGTGCCAACCTTCATAGACTTACATTAGCAGCAGAGTCCCAAAACGGCTCTATGCACCAACTTTTTTTGCGTTTTGGCCGTTCGTTTACACAAGAATGTGATGTGCTTTTCATGCAACACTACTGTGATCTTATTCTGTGGTGTTGATTTTTAAAGGGTGCACAGCCCACCAACGTTTTCAGCCGTTTTAGTGGATCCGTTTGTACGGGGATGGTTTCAAAAACGTCGCCATGTGATCGCAGAACCTTTTCAAAATGCAAAGAAAAAACCTCTCTGTTTTCAGCCAAAACGTTGCTGTGTAAACAGGACCTAAGTCTGATATAAATATTATTTTTATCACTATTGTGAGGCTTTTAGACAAAAATCTGGTATCAACTCTGTTACAGACAAAAGATGCAGGTATAGAAATGGTGATCTTGACTCACCAAATACTCTGTTCTGGAACTTGAAGCAGTTGCTGGGGACAATCGTCTCTTCCTGTGTGATGGTCATCGACTGTGGAGCAGGACGGAGGGCCTGATTCTGCAGCAGCTGCTCCAGATGATCAATCTCCTCATCACGGAGGCGTTCCGGCTGACACAAAATGAAAACAAATATTTTATGTGTGTTCAACCTGCCACCCACAAGTTTTTATATTCTTCCCTCCTCTGTTGTTCTCTAGCTGAGCTTTTTATTCATGCGGCTTTGCAAAAACATCATTTATCACAAACTGACTCTACATTGTATTACATACATTATATGTACAATAAACCAGTGGTTCCCAAACTCCCCAAAGACCGATCAGAATTTTGCTTTTAGATGTTTTATTACAGAAAGGGTTTGAAACCCATGACCAAAATAGTTAAATATTATTTGACTGTATTACTTATGGGTAGAATTATCATGAAAATAAATTATTTCTGGAGACCCTCTGGAATCCTCTCAAGGAACCCTGACGGTCCCCAGACCACACTTTGAACACCACTGCCAAAAACAATTATGCTTTTGCAGCTTTTAATACATTTTATACCAACATAATTTATACATTAATATGCCAATTAAACACTAGAAAAAGGACACAAGTGTTTTTCCAAAGATTTTCTCCTCCATGTTTCTCTGTCTGTTTGTGTACAAGATGTCAAACAGTTATTAATGAGTTTTGATTAAATTTTGTAATGGGGTGGACCAAGGAAGAGTTGATTAGATTTTGAGGCAGATCAGAATCCAGATCCCAGTTTTGTTTTATTTTAGTTCTGTTAGCATCACAGGAAAAGCCATATTTTGACATTTCAGTAAATCTTTCAAATATGAAGCGATGGTTTTCAAAGAAAAAAAAAACTAAAACATTTAGCTGACTAATATTTACTGTTTTGTACTATTTAAAGTAAAATATTAAGAAATATTTATAAAATGTTTGGAAGTTTACATTAAAGGGATGATCTATTAAATTGGACAACTCTTTGTGTGGATACTTGCCTCTATGTACTGTAAATAATTCTATTTGATGTTTAACAGCATTATAATTGTTATTTAAAGTCACTGATTAAATCTCTGATGATCATTGGTTTGCTCAGTAAACTATTTCCTGATTGCTCGAGTTTTAAAAGTGGTGGCGGCACAGACGCTCCAAGTACTTTGGTATTTATTAAGTATATGTATTTATGTATATGTATTTCATGTATTTAATATTATACATCATCGCATATTATATTATATATTATTACAATTTATTGTTAGTTTTTGCATTCATGAGCTCTACTATTTTGCCTCTGGTTCCCAAACTCAGGTATGAATATAGGGAAAATGCTAAATTATGCAACCAGTGTTGTGTTAAGAAGAAAATATTCAGGCAAACATTCTGGAATAATAATAATAAAGTAATGAGGGTGTTTTTGTTTTATTGTTTGGCATGGCAAATGGAGCTCAATCAGAGATGCAAATGGTTTGTTTAAGTGCTCCAGGATGTCAAAGAGATGCAGAAACAGCTGATCGGGACCTTAACAGGTGGGATTAAGAATGGTGATGTCATCTTGCAACAAAGCTAACTAGCTACCTCGCTGCCTCGCTACATTAATGAAAAATAGCAACAAGCAGGATGAAATCAGCGCACAAGTTTTTGTAAGTCGACTTACAGATGTAACAAACTGACATATCAGCCAACACGCGTGTAATGACAGGCTGACATGAATTGTAATTGCAACTCTGATTATCTGCCTTAGAATGAACTACTTGAGGTTTCAAACACTGGAGCTCCATCACAAATCGCCAGAGAACACAAACATCCAGTATACCTGTGACAGGTGGATGTGCTGTAGGCAAAGTTCCAGCTTGTCCAGATAGAGATCCAGGATGTGTGTGCTGGCCTTGAGCTGGGTTTCCACTGTGAGGTCTTGGGGAAGAGCAAGGAGTCGGCAGGAGTGCTGAGAGAGGGACTGATGCACCGCTCCAGAGCTGTAGCTTTCAAGGAACTGCTGACATGCTGCCACATCCACAAACTTCACCTCCACCCCCAGAAAGGGATCAGCATCGTGGACCTTGAGTATCTCATAACCACCCAGACCTCCTGCAGAATCTGACCAGAGGAAATACTCATTAATAAACGTGCCGTCCAAGAAAATACATGTTTGGCTTTGGCCTTAATTAGTATTCAAGACATGTCTGATCGAGTAGAGAGCTCACCGATAAGTGTCAGCTTTATGACTTTGAAAATGATGAACTTTCCCTCCTGCTGGTCTTTGTAGAGCGAGAGAAGATTCACAGCAGGGGAGAGAGACTGTAGAAACATGACAGCACATCCTGTCCACGGCCCACAATCCACAGTCTTGTCTGCCATTCTCTGAACACAGTTTGAGACATACAGGTCATGGTTTCACTGGTGAGCAGCCAACATCAGAAGAGATCACTTAACCTCCACCAACAGGAGCTGGAGGAGGTCATGTGATCACACTTGTTTGTCTGTTTGTTTGTCTGCGAGATATCTTGAAGATTTGCCAGCAGGTTTTGTGTAGGAGTGGATCTTGGGCTAAGGAAGCGTTGATTAAATTTCGAGGTCGATACAGGTACGGATGCAGGTCTGGATTTCTTCTGGATCAACCTCCTTGATAGAGTCTTTTTTAACATAAAAAAATAAAATACTATGCATATACTAATACATACTAATACATAAAAATACTGAGACATGGATGACTCATGATGTTCCACCAATATAAACGATTGGATCCAGATGAAAATATAAATTTGGAAGGGGGTATTATTATCTATTACAGTACAGTAGCTGAGAGAAGTAGAGACATGGCACTGCAACTAATATGTAGCTGACAGTCAGAGTCACGGGAATGGATTTCATGTACCTGTGAAAGGTGAGAAGTTAATCCAGAGGGAAAAAGAGACCCAGATCCGCCATTATGGGAAATACTATTTCTGTGGTTAACTCATAAACTACTGACGATAAATATATGATTCCAAATGGTAGAAGTAGGTTTTCAGGGTCAAGGAATGAGGTGGTATTACTTAATTTGGTGTGAGACGGATCAGCATAAAGCATGCCCATGACCTGGGTGCAATCATACAACATTTAATGACTTCCTCACAGTGATACAAAATGGCATTAACGTATTGTGCATTACTTCTCCCATTACTTCTTTCAGAGGCCTGAATGCTGACAGAAACTGCAGATTTTTTCGTCACAAAACTCTTTTGTGATTGTTCATGTTTTAGTGACGATGGCTTTGGCAGAGATGTCGATCTCTGAGTGCTTAGTAGTTTGTCTCGTGTGCAAAAAACAAGCTGATATTGATCTCCACTTTATTTGGGCATGATCCTCCCCCTCATATCATCATACATGAAACAACCAGGGTAAAGATGCTTACTAGTATTGTGCTTCCATAGCTCTTCTAAAAAAAAGTATCTGTTTAATGTATGAAGAATTATGTGAACCTAAAGAAGATGCCTTTATCTCCACACAGGTTCAAAGTGAAGTTAGGAGGCTATCATCATCTAGACAGTCAGGTTCCATTGTCTTTAATGAGAAGAACTCCATATGCATTTTGCCTTCTCCATCTCTTCTTCCTTTCCGTTTCATATTTATTGAGTATCCAGCAGTGAGTGAACTGTCATCTAAATTACTGTTGTATAGTTTTACTCCACCTCTCCTCTATAAATGACTTTAATATTAGTGACTGCTTTTTTGTTCTTTTTACAGCTAATCTTGAGGATTTTTCAGATAGGCCATTATTACATAATGCTACAATCATTTCACATGATGATATCATGAGACCTACATAAACCTGAAGCCAAACAAAGGATTAGAGATGTACATTCATTATTGCATTCAAAATTTTATGGCCGTGTGACGACTGAATTTATTTTCAAGTAATACATTTTATTATTTCACTCAGCTGGAGTTGATCTTTGAGAGGTTTAATATTTCAGCTATCAAAATAATGATAGAATGGAAAGTTAAAAAGAAAGTTATTTTTGTCTTAACTGTGAAGACATCCTCTTGTCTACCATTCTACATTTAATATATTTGATCTGTTGGTCAAACCAAACCATCTTTTTCAAGACCTTTAGATCTGGTAAATTGTGATAGTATTTTTCATGATTTTCTGAAATGTTGCAGATCTAAATAATGAATCTACTAATCAGAAAGAGTTCATTGTTATCAAAAAAATAAGCATGTTTAAAAACAGTTGATATCGTGTTAGTTACACAACTGTTGTACTGAACTATAGCATCAGATTCTGATTTTGAGGAAAAGCTCAATATACTTTGCATTCATCTCAGGCAGATGATAACAATTTCCTTACTTACTTACTTACTTAATACTTAATTCCTGTTATTTTAAACAAAATAAATAATATAACTTGCCAAAGTATGTTTGCCCCTGGAGTTTAAACCACTTATCTTCTAGTGGCCCCTTGTTGTTGTGGCTCTGACTCCACTTTACCATTTTCACCCCCACCTCCTTATGAAACCCTCATTACATAAAAACATGTTTAATCTCAGGCCTCCCCTCCCCTCCCCTCCCCTCCCCGAGCCCAGCCCAGCCCAGCCCAGCCCAGCCCCTAACTCCTGTACTCTGAATGAACCACTGTAGCCCACTGGATCACACTTGGTGTTTGTTGTCTCCATGCACAGGATGCTGAGCACTCTGCTTGGAAAGAGCATTCTCTGAGCTGGATTATATGCTTGTCCTCATATTTCAATAATACACAGTATGCTTGGCTACTGGGTCTACAGGATCGCCACAACTTATCCAGCATGTAATTATATGCTATCCTATCTACCGGTACTCTGGAAGTACACTGTGAGATTTGCTCACCAGCTGTATGAGGATTAAGTGATCATCAGGAGCTTAAAATATTTCATTTAGCTTTTGCTGCCAAAAGGCAAACCTCTAGTATTCCCTGGACAGCTTGTCTGATATTTAGGTAAAAAAAAAATATTTGATTCACAGAAGGACACACTGTTACAAATGAGCAAAATTGACGTGAGATTCTTCTCCATCTGTTTTGTGTTGCTGTCTTTAGTTCTTTACAGGTCCAAATGTAAACTAAACAGACCTGTCCATGATGGGCTATCTAATGTTACACATAGTAAGTCTCCACTAATGATTTCTTCAGTGTCAGTTAATCTCTTGATTACTTTTTGATGCATCATTAAGTCTATAAAATGTTGATCACAATGTTCATATTGATTCAGTTTTGTCTGACCAGAAGTGGCCACTGAAGTCATCAGATAATATCCATTCAGTTTGCAAAGAATACAAAGGTATCTTAAAAAATACATTTAAAAAATTAAGTCACACTTATTGGATTTAAAGTAAACATTAGATAGATAGATAGATAGATAGATAGATAGATAGATAGATAGATAGATAGACAGATGATAGATAGATAGATAGATAGATAGATGATAGATAGATAGATAGATGGATGTTTGGATAGATAGATAGATAGATAGATAGATGATAGATAGATAGATGATAGATAGGAGATAGATAGATAGATAGATCAACTGGAGACAGGAAACATCTGTTGGTTGAAAGAAAGAAAGAAACAAGAAAGAAAGAAATTTTTAAATATGAATTTACACAGAACTGTAATAAAACTGCAGATAAGATCTGTAAGGTAGCGTGGTGACATTTTCCTGGTAACAAAATTATTAATTTGATTTTAATGTTAAAGTGATAAATGTTTTGTCAAAGACATGTAATAGCAGTAAAAGAAAAAGGAAAAAAAGAAGCCCTAGATGAAGAAATAGTTGCTTTAAAGTGAGGTTAAGGGTACAGGACATTTTTGGTTAGAACACGTGAAGTTAGCTCGTTACCTGGTACAGGTGAAATGATCTATTTACCAAGAGTTTAACATCAGATTTACACTTCAGTTCGAACAACTGGACCCAATGATCGTCCGGTTTATGGAATACAAATTTGAAAGACTTGTGTTGTTAGCATAAAGACATCAAATACCTCGGTGGGTACTGTACAACATACGTACAGTAGGCACAACTACCGTAAACCTCGGCCAGGGTTTGACCGAACGGACTGCTGACGTGTTTAATGGACAGCTAAATGACACAGCTCCCGGGACGTCTAAGTTTTCAATCTACTGATTCACTGTAAAGTAATCTGAAGTTAAAGTCGATACAAAACTTACCTTTAAACTTTGTTATATTGTTCGTTGACGCTTCCTCTTAGCGGATCACACCCACTTACACAGTCATAACATCTTGGCCTCCCATTGGCTGAGCAGAAACCGAAGAACACTCTGATTGGTACGTGTCGCCTGGGGGGGAGGGAGGGGGAAATCATGACAGGAAGGAAGTTTCTTTTTTTTATGGGGGAATCTACATAGGGTAAAAAAAAATTTAAAAAAAAGTTACAAATCTTTAAAAGAAAATTAACATTTTCCTGTTATGATTCCCTACGACCGAAAATAATAATTAATGTTAAGGACAAAACTGAGGATTAAATATGACATGAAGCAAGTGGTCCCGGGCGAAATACTGATTGGTCAGATGACCAAATCAGTGGCACTGTTATTTATGGCAACCTTGTATCATCAGTTTTTAAAGACTACATCGTTTTTTTCCACCAGCCAGTCTTATACCTACGAGCCCCGAGTTTCTGTAATTACATTAACTGTTTCTATATGTGTTAACAGCTTAAAACAAGCTGCTGAAAAACCCACAAGAATGCAAAGCATGTTAGGTATTGACAGACCAGACAAGTCACAACAATGAATCACAAGAAGGAACCAATAGTACTGATTATATTAACTATAAAATAACTATGTAATAATTATATTAACTGATTCTGAAATGAGTGGTCAGTTTATTGCTTGGTACATCTACAATAGATTAGCCAGTAACTGTTTTGATCATGAAAATGCCAAAACTTTGCAGATGTATAGATGTGATGATATTATTTGTTATTTGTTTTTTAAATTAGATTTTTAATTAGATAAATTATATATCTTTGAGTTTTGGACTATAAGATAAAACAACCAATCTAAGGATGTCACTTTGAATGTATGTATTACTATATGATTATTAAGTCATTATTTACTATTTTAAATATAATTGAGGGAAGGATTAATCAATAATGAAAATAATTATCAGTTACAGTACTAGTATCTACATTTCACCATAAATTCTTTATGAAGAAAGAACTGAAATAATTTTCTTGTTTATGTTAAGTTTAAGGATTTAAAAATGTAATTGCCATGGAAGGGGTTTTATGAATGAAAAACACACATATATATTTCCTGGATTAATTGCTCACAAATAGAAAAAAGAAATATATTGCAAAATTTGGCTCAAATTAAATAAACACTTTGTGTACTGGTGTATGTGGTTATGGTACTGATTTCACCTCTGTGTCAAAAGATATCTGCATCATTCTATTAGATAAATTATTTTTTTCTGCTAAAACTCAATGTTGGTGTAGATTCTCATTCATCCAGGTCATGGTAATCCTTGAAGGTTGAATCTGAAGCAACTGGACTTCTGTTTAACAGAATCTGAAGATTCAACCTTCAAGACTAGAACTCAATGATCTTACAATTTAAGAGGACACAGTGCTTTTTCCAGCATACGAAAAAGATTTTCACCCACTGAACCCAACTATTTACAAGGTCTCATTGAAAACTTGGCCAAGAGGAGTAAAGAGAAAATATTTCTCAACAACCTGTCACCTGTCTTCCATAATGGTTTCATAACTAAAATTTTTAGCTCTGTCCTTTTAAAACAGCGGATAATCTCAATTAAATTTCAGACAGGAATCACAGGAGCCGTTTTTCTATTTTTGTGTTTCATTAACATAGATTGCTCAAGTCTGATCTGCAAGAGGGAAAGCCATGGACAGGGCTTCTCATTCCGTCTACTCGCACTTGTCGTGTCCCATGCCTATGGCCACAATGACAATGACAGTTGTTCGATTTGTTATTTTCATGAAATGAACATGAACTAAAAGGGAGCCATCTAATCTGACTGAAAAACCTGAGCAGGCCTTTAAGGCAAAGAAAATACATTAAAACTTAATTCAGTTACGTTTTCCAAGAATAATTTATGCTTGTAAACAATGAACCCCAAATAACTACAAAGGAGCAGGACACGATCTGTGAATGTGTACACAAGAGCACCTTATAAAGATTAAACAGTCATCTGAAGATGACATATGCCCCCCCGACCCCTGCAAGAAATTGTACAAATTCATCAGAATATGGAACATATCAATGGAAAGAGCATAAATTATTGACATGTGCAATCACAGTTGAAAAGATAAAATTATCTGAAATTAAAGTTGATACCATCTCAACTCACCTTTAGTCCATATATATGTGTTACATTTGGTGAGCCTAGTGTAGTGTATATTGTTTTGGATATGTGCTATGGAGAAGATGTCAACATTCAGAGTCACCTTCAAATCATCTTTCCATGAAAAACTAAAAATATAAGATTTAAATAAAATTCAAAATATTAAAAGGCACAACTACTTATCACAGTTAATGTATGTGTAAAGTTTGGTGAAGCCAGTATGTATAGTTTGTATAGAGATATGTTCAGGACAAAAAAAATGATTATGGAGAGACAAACGGACATGCTAATGACTACATCCCCCATCATTTCGTGTCAGGGGATAACAACAATGTCAAGAAACTCACATGTATATATACAGTATAGAGAATATATATATATATATATATATATATATATATATATATATATATATATATATATATATATATATATATATATATATATTTATTCGTAGTACACAAAGGAGAAGTCAGAGAACGCTGTGCAGGGAGAAGCGTTGGAAGAATGAGAGAAGCTTCTGTGGTTGACATGCTTGACAAATTTGAGGGTTTCTTTGTCTCTGTAGACAAGGGCGAGGGAATTGTCCTCTGGATACATTGTCAGAAGCTGTGATGAAGAGGAAACCAAAGCAAAGATAATCACTGAAGGTTGAAGCACTCATGTATACATCACATATTTATACTTTATACTTTATACTGTAATCACTCACCTCCTCATCCTCTTCATTAGCAACATAACAAGTGAAGCCCCCAAACTCTGACTGCCAATCTATGAAAGATAAATGTTGTAACAGCAACAGTATTGATTGACACTTCTTATTGTGTGTGTGTGTGTGTGTGTGTGTGTGTGTGTGTGTGTGTGTGTGTGTGTGTGTGTGTGTGTGTGTAGACTCACCTGCACCGCAAAAAGGCAAAACAAGATCCAGAGCATACTCTGCCCGTGCTGCTTCGCCATCATGCAATAGCGTGTAGCCGCCATGAGACCATCGACGCAGTTCACCACAACATACGGGTGTGCTCAGCTCTAAAGAACAAATAGAGGTCATAAAAACACACACACACACACACACACACACAGCTGTGTAGACTGAAGAAACTGACACACACCGTTCTCTCTGCTTGTATTTGCTGATTGTGATTCAGTCGAAGACCCCGTGGCTTCTCCATCACATGTGTCCTCTTCCTTCTTTTTCTTCTTATCCGCATAATCATCATCATCATCAGCAGGACACAGGTAGTGCAATCGAAGGCCGGTGAAGTTGGAGAGAAGCAGGAAAAAAGCCTCTGAACGGAGCAGCTCCCAGCATGCACTCACACATTGCGGCAGGGTGTCCAGAGAAGCCACTTCATAGGATCTAAAAGCACACAAGTAGAGTGCATGTAAACACAGTCTATTTCAGCACCGCACCCGTCTCAAAGTTTAATCAGCTCTTCCTCAGTACAAAACCCACCCTTGTTCAAAATTCAAGATATTTTGTGGACAAAACAAACAAACAAATGTGGGTGATCACATAACCTCCTCCGACTCGCTGATGGAGGTGATGATCTGTGAAACATGTTCTACCTCTTATTGGGTGGACCCCTCTTCGTCCACTGAATCTGAGCGAGTCTCAGTGCTTCACTAACCTCCTTGAACTTCTCCTCCTGAGGACAAACACATAATCAGGAAACAGGAGTAGAGATATATGCAATGCCGAAACACACCACTAAGAAGTTACCTTGAGAAAACCTTTGAGTTGGATTTCAGAGCTTTCCTCAAACTCCTCCTGAATCTGCTCTTGATAGATTATGTCCAGGTAGATGGGATTGATCCACTCCAACAGCACTGTTTCCTGTGATGAATACAACAACCACATGCCAGTAGGAATGTAGGTCACCCATTAAAAATGAACAGTTAAACACTTGTAGAGCATTAGACGGGGAAGATTTATACTATCCTTGCATCTGTCCATTTAATATGAATTAAGAGACAGGAGACGATTAGAATAACTACAATTTATAAAACTGAAATGTGTTGTTTTTTTCTTTTGGTCTTTGTGCAGAATAAACCAATTCAACAAATAGAGTTTAAGTCTAGAGATTCAGAGGCGTTTATAGGAGGATTGTGTTACATTTTGACAGAGTCAGATTGGCTGTTTCCCCCTAATCTGAGTTAACTGGCTGCTGCCAGTAGCTTCATATGAAACAGACAGATATGAGAGTTGTATCTTTTCACCTGACTGTCTACAACAAATCAAATAAGGGTTTCCCCAACATTTCAAACAATTCCTATTGATGCAGTCGAATAAAACTGTACGCATCAAACTCACATCTCTTGGTAAGTGTGGGCTCCGTGGGATGGGGGCCTCTACGTGGCGAGGAGGACGTTCCAGAGATGGTCCGTGAAACCAGCCGCTCAGAGACAGACGACACTTGTCCTCCGTCAAAACCTCTGACACCTCGATAGACACAACAAATGTCATCAATCTACAATCAAAGGTACAACAGCGATGAAAAGGCAGGAGCGGTTATTCTTACTTGGTGAAAGGAGACTGGAGAAACTTCAAAAAGGACGAGCGTGTTCAAAGAGGGTATGAGCGACTTCACGATACTCTGAGGTTGGAAATTGCCTGATGAGAAAGATTATAGTTATACAACACTATCTGAAAGAATAAACACACACACACACACACACACATAGGGATACTTACTGTCTGTTGAGTAAAGATCGAGGCTTCCCCCATCACTGCTCTGCCACGGAGGCACGAGATACAGGATGAAAGCGACGCGCCTCCCCTCCAATTCATCATCATGACACAAAAGAACATCTAGAGCGAAGAGAGAATGTTCGTAGATGGAAAACATATGGGAGACTAGTCAGCAAAAGTCTGACCAGCAGAGGCTGAAAATATACCAAAGCTCACCTGTGTATTCATATCTCGCACATGAAACATCCACTGTTGGCTCCAGTTCGACCCCCAACACTTCCCCGAGCCAGGAGCGGAAACGCCCAAACAGAACCGTCCTGAAAACAGAAAATCTAAATCTCATTCACTGTATTTCATTTACAATGAGAATTAAGTCCAACCATCAACCTTGCACAGGCCTCACCACACAGACAGATTTTTCAACTGCTCAAAGCCACCATGACATTTTGTTGTGACATAAATAATAGATGATCACAAGAGGAGGCTGTTATTGTGCATCTAATCATGGTATTTATTTTTTCTAGGGCTGTTTTTATTCAGTAGGTAGTGTACAGTGTATAATCACTGTATATTCCCATATTTAGAAGAAATTAGACATTTATCCACTGTTAACACAGCTTGCCATAATCCTAATTTTAAAAAACAATGCATTATTTCTGTGCATTATTTCTTAGGTTTGGAGAGGTTTGTATATTATTTTCCAATCTGAGTGATTAAGCTCTTGTCTTGGATTCAGACTTGACACTCATGCACTCGGGTCTTGATTTATACGCCGACATCTTTATTTTTCTTGGACTTGGCTCAAACACTGAACGTCTTGGCAGGTTCGCAGCTCTTTCTGCTCCATACTTTTATGATCACCAGCTTTGTTTCTGGTCATTCCTTTGGAAGACTCAACATTTACACTGCTGTGATAAAACACACAACACACCATACTAACAGTCTTTAGATGAGAAACAGTCTTTCTGCCTTAGCAGGGAGCATCTTGTGCTCACAGATGATTCAATGCAGCTGAATCCATTTTCCATTACGTCTGCCCGACTTTCATATCATGCCAAATGTTATTGCGACTACCTTTCAGAGGCAGCAAGACTAAATGAAGGGAAAATACTAGCGGTTAAAGTGAGAATTAATCTCTGTCTCCACCTGGTGGAGCTAAAAAATAAACCGAGAAATGTCACAAATACTGAACCACCTTCAGCATTTCAGTCTTAAGACTCCAATGCTGCTCAAATAAAACATCTTATTTTAAAGTATGTGCTATACTATATGCTATATGTAGTTTTTTGTCCAAGCAAATGTATAAAAGCATGTTATGACCTCATGTGTTGTGATGATTTCCAAACCTGAGATCAGCAGTGACGACATAATAGCTATCCTGAATCACAATGGATCATCTAATGTGCTTTAAATAAAGATAACACTTTTCTCTCAGGTTGAAGTTATCTATCAGATGATAAGACACCAACTTGACTAAGTGTGTACATGTTAGGCCCTAGTGCTGTGTATGCGTTTTTGTTGTGTGTTCTCCCCTTCCACTGCAGGTTACGCCTCCTTTCCTCTCCACCTGCTGTGAAGAGCACCTGCAGCTGAAATCCGTTTGCAATCAGGCCATGGCCTTTAAAAGCCATGATTGCCACTGGTGTGGTGCCAGTGGGTCAGTCGGCAGTGATTGAGCTGCGTGTGGTAAATCTCTAGTTGAAGTGATGGATACTTTCTTCTATTGAAGAAAGGGTGTTAGCCTTATGTAGTGTTTGGGTCTTATATTTTGATTTAACTTGGTCTCTGCTTGTGTTGCAGATCGGCCTTCCTTTAAAGGAGTCGTTTTCTGTTGAATCGTCAAATTTTGATAATTTACAAACTATTTTCTGATTGAAAAAATCCCAGTTAACGTAGTAAATGTGTTACTCCCCTCATCTCCTGGACCCATCGGGGACGTAACAGTAAAATCATGTGTAAAGATTTATTGAGTCTAAATGAATAGCATCTATCTGAACAGAAAACCAAGTTCTTCTAGTTTCCGACAAAACCTGGCAATGCAATATGTTTTTTACGCAATACATACTGTATTGTGAAAAAAAAAACATTTTCATATGTATGTTATTCATGTACACACTTAATCATAATTTCTTATCATGTTGGGAAAGTCTATCCTTCTTTAACAAAACAATCCCCTATCCTATTCTACCACTGTTGGTTCAGTCCTCTGCCACCCTCTACTTTCAGTTTATGAGATGGTCTTGGACAAGTGGGAGAACTGTATTTGGGTAAAACAACACATTTCTTAATAAACTTTCCAAATGTGTCACAGTTGTGTTATTAAATGTATTCTACTACTTCTAACAATGTTAAAATGGATGATTAATCTATGTGGGGGAAGACAAACAGGCAGAAAAGACAAAGTTTTTTGTAGATCTTTCATGGAGAATAAGGATGTTGTTTTCATTTTGTACCAAGCAGCAAAAAAGTCGAAGCATAAATGAGTTCATTTGCATTATTTGACATTGTGAGTCAAAAAGTCTTATTGGATTCCAAAAGTAATGTCCTACATGAAATTCTATTTGATTTCTTTTTTATTCTGCTCTATATGTCAATCAAATGACTTCATCTAATAGGATTTATATACGATTTACAATACAAAATCTTCAAAGGTTGTCCAATTGGATTTTAGCCTTATAAAAACACCAATATTCTGATCATTTATAATTCTTTAGGATTGACTATAAACTCTTATAATTCCATAAATTGGTGGTATTAGACAGTACATTTGTTTGTTTTATTTAAACCCCTGTAATGCTTTTTAATTCAGTTTCCTGCTTTATACAGAAATGTTGATTGCCTTTTGCCTTTCATTTCTAAATGTGGCATTTTATAAATAACTATGGTTAAGCAGAGATGCACTCTACCAATAAATTAGTTATCTTACTTTAATACCATAAAATAATCCCTTCAAGAACAAAACATTCTTATAAAGGAGATAAATTGTCTTGTAAGACTTTTGGAAATATATAGTAATCGACAGATTTACCAATAGATGTATTTCCACTAGGACTATGAGAAGAGCAAATGACTTTCTATAGAATTCCAATAGCATTTAAAGAAACTTAAGGGAATCCTAAAGGATTCTATTGAAAAGATGAAAATCCTATCAGACTCTTTGACAAAGGCTGCAGTGTGACTATTGCACATGAGCCCATTGTGATGACGATGCTATTTTTTTACCTCAGTCCTGCGATATGTGGATCAGTTCTCTTCCTCAAGTCATCTGACTGTATGGAGTAACAACAAAGTGAAGAAAATGAAACAACACACATCCACAGGAATACATTGGTAATAACATCAGTTTGATAGACAACCTGTTTAAATTTGTACAGATCGTTTGACTTCTCGTGAAAATTGAGCCCCAACAGTTCTCTCTGCAGGTTCTCCACGAAGGCCTCACTGCTAAGGAAGTTCCTGATGATGCAGTGAGGGAAAGGGTGGCAGTCCAACTCCAGATCTCCTACACATGGACAGCAAAAGATCATCAGTCTGAATGAGATGCTGTCAAATAACTTGTGCTTGTGCAAAGGATCTACTAAACAAACCAAACATCAAAACTTGACTGTTAAGAAACAATTATTCTATATTTGTCCATCATTAGAGATTTTGGCCTGTTTTGTTTATACTGTTGTATTATATAAATATTATGATTATAAAATGACTGTCACACACAGATGTAAGATAAACACGATTCCGCTGAGGCAGCGACGTCATCATGATGACATCATGGGTACTATGCCCTGGGCGAAAACTTGCAATATGTGACGGTCTTCTTGTATCACCGTGTTCTTTGTTCAGGTTTTATCCACGCTGTCTGGGTGCTTTCTAATTTACCAATGATAAAAAGAGTAAAAGAGCAAAAAGCTCAGACAGTTAAATGAATACTGTAGCTAGCTGGTTCACAGCTGTAGCAACTCTGCTCTCCAGTCAGTCGGTATTCAGTTATCGAAGTTACTCCTTACGGTTTCTTCACTGACCATGGCTGTACTGGGTCCTCTGGCTCCATGCCGCCTTCATGGCCGTCTTCACGTGCTCGTCTTCTACAACTGAACTCAGGTCAGCTGCTTCTTCACAATGCTTCTTATTCTTCTTCTTCCCTGTTATGTCACTGTCACCCCGCCGTCGTTTAGAAGCCATTGTACAATCTGTCCGGTGTGACGTCAGGTAAACATGTACCTTATGAAGAGCTTCGACAACATTTACAGTAGCAACATGAGTTGTTGTGAATTGGCCCGTGCGTCGCGGGTGAATGACGTAGTAAACGTGTCTTTTAGCCCTACGTTAGGAATGTCAGGCAGCGGGATATTCTGTTTCTATATTATATATATTATAATATATATATATTCTAATATATATTATAAAATCTATATATTATATATAATCTATATATTCTATATTATATATATATATTATATATAATCTATATATTATATATATTATATATATATATTATATAGATTATATATATTCTATATTATATATATATATTATATAGATTATATATATTCTATATTATATATATATATATTTATATATATCAATTGATTGTCATCAGAAATATCTCTGATACAGCTGTCTAAACAATTCTTTTGATGTATTTTTAACATTAGTACTTAAGTTGCAACTGTAGGACAATATGAGTATCTACATTTCCATCTTGAATTATGAGACCAGAAAAACTGATGAAAGTAACCAAATTTAAGAATCACTTCACAAAGAGCTTTATATTCACTTTAAAACATAGTATCAATCTGCCACCCATTTACTCTTTGACATTTATAAAAAACATACTCAAAGGATTTCTTTATTTTAAAAAAAAACAAGAATTGTTACAGGTTAAAACAACAGGAAACTCAATGATGTAGTTTGTTTAATCAAACATGGACCTTCTCTGAGAGTACATAAAACCAGTTTCTTTATCACACTAGAACAGGGACTTGAATACTACAAAAAAAAGTTACTCAAGATAAAAAAAACAGAAATATGACATTTTCATTTTCTTTTAACAGTATAAACACCCCTGTGAACTGTCAAATATCTGACATTACAAGCTTTTCTTTTGTGAAAGTTGAGCTAAAGATGAGACATTTTTTCCCCACATTGTCTCTCATCTTCAGTCAGACAGGGCTGCACTCACAGAGACAACCAGATGTACCTCTGTTCATTCAGGTTAATTGTAAATGAAGTTGAACCTACAAAAAGAACAATAATCAGTAAGACCACAGTTTATGTTACAAGACCTTCACAATAATTGAGTTAAATTTTGTTTTTCCTCTGTTAAATGTAATCCGTGGAGCAAATTTTTGGTAATGACTGGGCCACCCATTTTGTTTATCTTATGCATGTTTGTATGCAAGTGACACTATAAACACTCCTGCCAATCAAATCTACAGGTGGCACCAAGAAATGCAGCAATGTGTGTATCTGATGTGGATAAACCATAACCTCTATCACAGGTGAATGTGAGCAAACTGACATGAAAATCACAGAAGTTCAAATGAGCATTAAAATGTAAAATAAAGTTAGCAAAATGAAGAAACCAATAATGAGATCCACACCATTTTGGTGAAACATGTGAAATGTCACTTAATGTGGATGGACCACACCCCCGTAGGGCCGGGCAGACAAGTTTAATACTATAGACCCCTTTTGGCAGGGCATAAAAATAGAAAGTCAACATGGATATAACAATACCAGATTTGCCAATAATAACAATGCCAACAAATGAGTTCTTTAACCGTGTTAACTTGTGTTGATGAAATGTTTAGCAGTTTGTTACATTACAAACATTAAATATGCAATTTATTAGATTAGAAATTACAGGTTAGAGCCGGATTTGTCAGTAATTTTGAGACAGGTCATTATTGTTATGATATTCGATTACAACCCTCAATTTTCTGAAGGGTTTCTGTCAAAGTCAGGCTATTTACACAAAAACTATACCTGCTCAATAGCTGTGGTAGACTGGAAATGATTGGTCCATATCCAGGAGCGTTGTCATAAAGTTCAAACAATGGTGCTGCCACCAGTTTATAGTTCTTGGGGACAGCAAACAGCGCTGCAGAATAATGAATCACAGGGTTACAAACTGGTTAAAAGCTTTTTCTCTACCAAACTTCAATACATTTCACAAGATACATTTTGATATACTGACCTTTTTCCTGCAACTGAACCAGGAATAGTTTCTTGTGCTCTTTAGGTTTGGTGATGTGAGCTGGAATATAGGGATACTGCAAGACAGACAAGGTAAGATCAGTTCACATTGGCAAGTACAGATATAAGCTACATCATGACTGCCTTAAGACACTTCAGCCATCTTCAACTTTCATTCTGTATTGATGAAGCAGAAAATGGTAACCATCTGCAGTATGTTGTACTAAGTAACTGCTGTGCTGGCAGGGATTTCTACTGTTAAGTATACTGTCATGGTTTAAAGGCAAGTCTCATGAGCGCCTATAAGGATTGACTGTTAATATGCATCTATAATATTCACAATGCATCACTTGCTTGTTGACTTGGTATTATTGACAGTCCAGATTTGGTTTGCAGCAGTGCAGATGAGTGAATGAATGAATTGGGTGCAGGCCAATGTGCAGTGTGTGACATTTGGAAGTAAGGCTGCAGGATATATTGTAATAAAATCCGGGAAAGATCCCAGTTTTTTACTTTCTATAACAATTTTAAATTTACTTCACATTTGTAATATTTTAGATTAGCAATGAAAGTAAATGTAAGTGTGACCACAAGTGTCATAATCCTACACAAATCTCATTTGCGAATCATAAAATGCTAAGTATTTTGTAGAGATATTGACGATCTGTATGTTTGTGGACATATTCTCAAACTATTTCAAAAACAGATGCTGACCAGGCAACTAAAAACATCTTAATATGTATATTTAAATGCTATTCTGTTTTTAAAACTCAAAATAATAATGTTGATTACAAATATTCTTGGAGTTAACTAATCCTCCTCTGGAAGATCTTCCACTAACCTGTGGAGGCTCAAAGTTTGGGCGCCACCAGTTGCCGATACAGTCGTCAATCACCCAGTCCTGCTTCACGCCATCCTGCCGTCCAAGGATCTAATATCCAAACAAATGTTAATTCATGTAAAGTTGACAATCACCACGGCAACAAGAAGCTTAAATTGCTCTGTGATGTAGCTACCTCGGTCATCAGGCGTTTTAGACCCTCGACCTCATCTTCCCCCGGACTCAATTCTCCCCCAGGTCTGCAGGAGAGAAGAAAACAGTCAGTCAGTCGACTGCTCATACTGCTAAACAATACTGAACAATAACTACTCACAGTTTGAAGAAAGTGGTGCCCAGCTGCAGAAGTAACACATGTGGTAGCCTGTGTTCATGGACAATAAGAACACCCTCCACTGTCCTCCGCATTCCCATTTTATCAAACTCTTCCCGCATCCGCTGGAATCGGGCGGCCACTGAGCTGTCCTTCTCATACAGAGGCTCCTTGGTGCCAAATGTATAGTTGGTGAGAGGATATCTGAAGTAAAAAATACAGACATGAAAAGTTATTATGCATTACCAAAGATCATTACAGTGTGGTCTATACCTAGAGGTTATAAAAAGTAAAGCTGTAATATATGTATAATTATAATAATAACAATAAAACTTTCATCTAAGGCTGCAACAGAAAATTATTTTCATTATTGATTAAACTAACTATTGTTCTTTTTATGTTTTTATTTATCCATAAAAATTTCCAAAGGTCCAAAAAGCCATTTTTGGATTTTGCGGGTTTAAATGGTGAAAACAAGCAACTTGAAAATTGGAATTTGAGAAATTGTGATGATATTTCTCATTATATTATGACGTTTAATTGATCAAATCAATTGGGGCATTTATCAGTTGATTAGAGCTGATGTAAAATCAATTATATTTACAATTAATCTGTGATTTTCTCCATTAATTGTTGGGTACTTTTAAAGTGTAAATGTGTAATGTAATTTTAAAAAATGCCGTCACAACTTCCCAAAGCCAAGCTGACATACTGAAATTCTCTCGCCCAACTACTGGTCAAAAAGCAGGATATTTAGTTTAATATTGTAGAAGACAAAAACAACAAGTAGCACATTTTCATATTTGAGAACCTGTAACTTGTGAATTTGACTTAAAATGATTGACTGTGATTAAACAGCTAAAAATTACTTTTCTGTTCAACAACTCTTGGTTTACTCAACTATTTTTTAATCAAATAATCGTTTACTGCAGCTCTAAATAAAATCAAATGATACCATTATAAGATGTTTAAGAAACGATGTGACCTTTGAGTAAACTAAAGATTACTACTTTCTCAGCCATATTAACATCCATTCAAAATATTCTCAAATTTCCTGTTTTTCACATTTCCCAAACTGTTAGAATCAGAATCATCTTCATTGTCATTATACGCAAGTACAATGAAATTCCATGTGGCTTCTCTCCAGTACAGGTAGAACAAGATAAAAATCTGTGCAAAAGTTACAAAATAGACACTTTAGTCTAACATTTTTGCCAAGCAAACACATCATATCCAAAAGCATGACCACATCATAAACATGATGCATTATGTCAAACATAAAGTAGGCCTACATCTGATGTGATCTATATATCCTAGCTCTAGTAGGGAGCTAATGATATAAAGGGATTGTAGCTTGAAAAACACAGTTAGCTAACTGGGCTAAAGTTAGGTTTCACTTTCGGTCGTCGGTCTACGTTAACTACCGGGCACATCTATGTACTGATATCAGCTGCATGTATATTATTAAACGTGAACTCACAGGTTAATAGTCCTCTCCAGCGTGAGTGGTTTTGCAGGCCCGCTGATGTATTTGTTCCCAAACTGAACGGCACTACCGCGCGGCCAACCGGTAGACGAGCGACTGGGAGGCACAATCGACATCTCTAACGTGACCACTGCGAGGCTAAATCCTCCTGGAAAATCCTCGTTACCTCAGGTGGAAGATGACTTAAGAACTCGCTGGACTATCTATGCAGAAATTTTTGAAAGAAATCCACAACAGTTCCTCTACCGTCGTTACGCTCAGTCCTCTTCTTCCAGGCTAAATGTGTGGCTCTCTTTACCAGATCCCCGCCAGCAGCCCCTGCTGGTCTGGATGATGAACAGCAGGCAAGTTTATCAGGTGTGAAGGCGCGAAGTTTCGCCGTCAGCTTCTCACAAAATGAGCTCATTGCATTCATGATCATAATCATTATATCTAAGATCAAGAGGTAGTGCATTATTTTTGAATTATGCCCTAATTTTTAATACACATTTGCACAAGAACTTGAGTAAATTTTTTCCTGTAGACACAGAAAACTATACAAGTTTGTTCATACTGCACGTGCAACAGAACATAGGAGCCTTTGGTTGGGATGAAGATGTCAGTGTATATCAGTTTTGAAATTGCTTTCTTAAATGATCTCCATTTCAGAATTTAGTTAAAGAATGCTCTGTTTTGTACATAGTACTTAACCATGGCAGTTTGTGTCCTTGATAATACTGCAGTTCTGTAATGTCAAACAAAAAATTATTTCAGCATTAATTTGAAAACCACCTTACATTTGTATATTTCTATATTCTGTCCTAGAAATAAAATGAAGAAATGCAACTTTATATCTAGGGATGCCAAACATCTGGATTTGCCAGTGATTTCAGATTATTTTTTATTATTTTACTACTAAATGAACCATAGTGAATAAATGCATGTGTAATAACATTTTAAAACCAGACAGCTTCCGACAAATGTTACTTTCCACCTTTGAATTAATTCTTGTTGCACTCACTCAAAAGAAAGCAGAAGGGATGACTCAGTCTGTTCAATATTCCATTTAATAGTCATAACTATGTCTCTTACCCATCTAATGTAAACATGGTGTGGTTTACCACAGTAGTTGACTTATGGTACATAATCATGCGTGCAATGCAAATATTCAAACATAAGTTAAAAAAAGGACAAAGACACTGCTGGATTTGTTGATTACATCACAACAAGGGGATCTCAGTTCTTTGGTCCAGTGGCACACCCTTCGTGGTGTGCTGCTGTAACATGGTGGTCCCTGTAGGAAGTGCCATGGATCATCTGTCCCACACACCCCTTAACCTTTTACTGTGGCCTCTCCTGCACCTGTCACAGTAGTTGGTCCCATATTTAGGAATTTCTCTATTTTTCAATTACTTCTCATGCACTGACTTGGTTTCTTCTTGTTTATTATTTTCTATCACCCCCTCATTGCTATACAACTCACCATCTTTCACTGATGCAGGCTCAGCCATTCCCACTTCTATTTTCACTGCCTCTTTCACACTTTCCTCTGGCACTTCTTTCCTTTTCTCTTTGCTGTCGACCAAAGCTGATTTATCCTTTCCATTCTCACTTTCCTTCCCAACGTTGCTGACTCTCTTGCTCTCATCCGTCTCCATTTGTTCGCTTGTTTGAACCACGTCAAGCTCTTCATCTGCTGTAGAGAGAGGAAAATCATAGTAATCACAAATAGGCCTATTTGCATCCATTCAAATAAAAATCACATCATCACACAAGTTCAAATTTACCTGTGCCCTTCTCTGCTGGCTCTAAACAGGATCTTTCTTCAGGAGATGTCTGTGAAGATGGTGCTGGACCAGTAAAATGTTGAGGAGCAGCACTCGAGTTAACAGTAGTGGGAAGGCCAGAGATAGTTGGTGTCGGGGTAGTACCATCGTTATTAGTGTAAGGTGGGTCTGAGTCAGTCGGAAGTGGGGAGCTAATTGCCACTGCAGTTGCTGAACTGGTGGTGGAAGTGGTATCTGCACGGTTTAAACTGGTGGCTGTTGTAGTGGTGTCTGTAGGGTTTGTTTCACTGGAAGAAGTGGAGGGAGCGGAGATATCAGCAGAGCTAGGGATGGCTGTGTGAGTAATAGTGGAAGTAGAGACAGAGTCCATGTAGTTGGTGGATGTTGGGCTCGTAGCAGTAGTGGTAGAAGAGGTGGAACTGGCGGAGGAGACCAGGGAGGAGGAGGAGATAATGGGGGTTTCAGGTGTAATGGTATCACTGGAGTCAGGGGGCAGAGATGTTGTTTTAGTTACTGATGGAACTAAAGTTACAGAGCTAGCCGAGGTGACAGAAGTGGAATCATCACTAGATTCAGTAACTAAACGGGTCGTAGCAGTAGCGGGCGGTAGCAGATCTGATTTGCTTGTGGAGGGTAAAGAATCTGTGGTGATAACAGAAGTAGCATCATCACCAGCATCAGGTGTGGCATCAGCTGAGACAATAACATTTGACTCTGGAAAAGTTGATTCAGTTGACAGAGTTGCTGATGTTGTGAAAATTGGGCTTTCATTGTTAGGAGGAGAAACAGCCTCCAAGGTGGTAATGGAAGGCGTAGTTATTGGTGTTGAGTTAGAAGTGACAGAGAGGCTTGGAGTAATGGACTCAGAGGGAGTGGAAGTAAGAGAGACGGTGGTGGGGAGTTCTGTGAGTGTGGCTGGGCTTGTGATGGTTGTCGGAGAGCTAGTGGTGGGTAGTTCAGTGGTAGTAGCTTTAGCTTCAGGGGTAGAGGGTTTGTTGTTGAGCTCTGTAACATTTGTGGGTGTCGTAGCTGCAGCAGTAGAGTTAACAAAGTCAGTGCATTTATCTATGTTAGAGGCCGATACAGTGCTTGAAGGGGAAGTTGTCAAATTGGTTGAGTCAGGGACCGAGTTTGAGATTGTCAGTAGAGCAGGAGTGGTAGTAGCAGTGAGGGTAGGAGCAGCAGGGGTACACAGAGATGCACTTGGACTCTGTTTAGGGGGTGTGTTTGTCTCCCCTTCCTGTATTTGGGCTAGCTCGTTCTCAGGTGTGTTGCGGCCAGATGTCGTGGGAGGTGGGCCTGGCTTGAGAACTGGCTTTGGAAGCAAAGCGGGTTTCCCTGCTGACTCGTGTGCTGACACACTGGCGCGAATTTGATGCCTGGTATCTAAACAAAAAAAACGAATGTGCAAATTATTTATCTTATCGGAAACATGTGAGTGAGGGAATTTGTGCTTGTGTGTGTGTTTTACCTGATGACGCAGACATTGTTCGTGGTTTTGTGAAAGTAGGTGGTGCCTCAGGTTTATTGTCAATGATGGTACCTGAAGCACAAATATCATTTACATCTTTTATTACAAGAGGAATTAATTTACTATTATATCCCTATATTGTCTGGAGGACAGTCTTATCCGCCCAAAGAGATGTTAAATTGTTTTAATGGAGAACTGATTCATGTCAAATAGTCTCTCCTTCTGATACAAATCACTCAACTTAAGAGACTAATTTTGCTTCATTAAGACTAAGCTAGAGAAGATAGGAGTTTGATCACATTAAACATCAAATAGATAAGAGAGCATACCTTCAGATTCTGCTTTTTTCATCTCTCCCTCCTGATTCTGCAAAGATAAAGCAAGTGTTTGAACATTTTAAAGACTTCTCCAGAATACATATCCAAATCCAGATATGCACACACCTGTGTCTCTCCTGGCTGAGCTTTGGAAACTCCAATGCGTTGAAGCATGAGATGGAGTTTCTGTTCAAAACTATGTTGGCCTTCAAATTGTTTCTGAAATCAGCAACAGCAGAGTAATGTGAGCTTTAACGACAAAACACGTAACGACTGACCTCAATGTTTCAAAGTCCACTGACACTCACCTTTGCAGTGTTTCTGGCATTAGTAGTTCCTGCTGCTGATGATCCAGACAGCAAAATGAGAGACTGGGACTTCCCCTCTCTGAGTGCTCTGCGGGGAGGCACTGCTTCACCCCTCAGCGGCGGGGCACCAGACACAGGTGTCTCCTGAACAGCTATCTCTCCAGTAACAGTGCTGGGATGTTCCTTCGCTTTCTCCTTTTCATTTTCCTTGTCCTGTTCCTTCACTCGGTCCTTATCTTTTTCTTTATCAGCTCTGCCAACCTCTCTGAGCGGGCGGATGAAATCAGCGATGGAGGCCTTTTTGGGACGCCCCTCCTGGCTTGTTTCTGATTTAAGACCTCGTCTCTTTTTGAGTGTAAAGAAATCACCAAGCTTCCTCCTGAGTGTTTTCGTCTGGGGTGGACAAGGGACAGAGCTGGCAGGAGCCACTTCGTGAACTGTGATAGATTCCTCATCTTGAGTTTTCCTAAACAAAGGATCATATACCAAATGAATACTGTGTGCATTTGGTTCTACAGCATGAGTTTATTAAAGCACTATTATTAGGATGTACATTGTAGACCAACTAAATATCAAGGGACGGTAAAGAGGCTAATGTGACAGCTGGTGATACTCACAGTGTATCAGTGGGAAGTACTCTTTTCGTAAAGAACTCTTCAACTCCTTCATCCACTCTCCCCATGAACTCAAGGACTTCATTTTCACTCTCAATTATTGTCTCCTAATTACCACACACATACAGAAAACAGATTTTACACAAAGAATGACACAAACTGATGCTCAATATCAACTTGGATCATGTGAAACTTTCCATTACATAACCCTCACCTCTGAAAAACCCACACACTCTGGCACTAGCATTTCTTCTGCCTCGATTCTCTATTTTGGCTTGAATCTCTCATCCAGTCATGCTACAAACCAGCCTCCTGAGAGTCAGTTGCTCAGTAACGTACAATGGGGAGGGGGGGGGTCAGTGGGTTTTACATGCAGAATGAAAGCACAATAACTCATTTTCCCAATTTAGGTAATATGATCGTGAAATGGCAGCTATACAGTGTTGCATGATTCTGATCAAATTAACATCTGTGCCCACAAGTAGCAATGAAACCCTGGATGTTGACTGCATACCTCAAAATTAGTACAAGTCACCGTTACATGATATTTTGTCAGGGGAATCGTTTGAATTTTGTCTCCCTGGTCATTGGTTTCAAGGGAGTGACCACAGGTCTACAGCCAAATAGCTTTGTGACAACATGATCAGCTTAGTCCAAAATGGAGATGATCACACACACTCTTTTTATGCAATCCTCTGAAGCGAATAGAAACGCTACTAGCTTTTCTCAGAGAGACCACAGGAAGACATTCAGGCAAATTCCAAGTGTGGTTTCTTCAAACAGCCAGTGACCAGTACAATGGAACTGCCTTATTCAAGCAGGGACTCGGCATCTTTCACAGCACTCCCCCTCCGTCCTTCCCTTCCCCCTGCCTCTCCCCTCTGTACCCTATTACATCTCTCCTCTCTCACTCTCTCCTTCCATTTTCTCTTCTGTCAAACACACCACCTTTCCCTCACACACCACACACACCCTCTCTGGTCCTCCTTCACAGTACCTGCGTTCTGCTGGGACGATAGTTCAGTTTTTGACGGTGGGGTCTCGGTCTGCTCTGGGTGTAGTGCCTGAGAGCTGGTCCGCCCAATGGCAGCTCCATTGGGGAGACACGGCACACTGTTGCTGTGGAGCTCTGTTGCTGAGGCGCCGTTGCTAAGAGCTCAAGCAGCAGCAGTATGTAATGCTTCCACTGAGGTGGGCGGGGCCAGGCTGGCTAGACTGACAGATCGGACAACAGAACCTCGCCTTTCTCTGACCCCTCCCCTCTGAGAGGAAGACCATGAGAAAAAGATAAAATAAGAAGAGGCAGAGAGAGGGGGAGAGAGAGTCATAAGTGACCACACTCACACTGGTTTCATCCATGCATCCTGGCCCATGACAAGTGCATTGGTTTGAACATACTGCAATGGAAGGAGCTGAAATGAACAAAATGTTCTGTTGTTACGTAACAAATTAATAATTTATTTCATATGCGGAAAAGATGTTTTTTGAAATGCAGTAAGTGACAGCCTTGTGAGTGTAAAACTACTCACACTAGTGTTTTTGTAAATTTCAAAGTGAGGCTAACCAATACTAAAGTACCTGTCCTAAACAGCACTGACATGAATATCAGAGACCTTGATAATGAGCTGAAACACTTGCGACAGACGGACGCACCCAAAAGCACCAGTTTCTGTTTGTCTTATTTAAACTAAGCTATTAATTCACCTGAGTACACGTGGAGCAAGTTTCGCACCTGATCATCAAAACAGGCAAATCTTGTCTGTGTTATACTGATATAAATGTGTCATTTTCACTGGCTTCACTGGAGATCAGACAAGGCTTTAGGCATATATCATTCAACCTTGATCACTTAGTACAAACAAGAGTTAACTTTTCATACCTGCCCAATTTCTCTATGTGGATGATATTTCTTTTTTCTATTTTTCTGAGAATATTTACATATTTCAGGGACAGTTACCTCTCAGAGCGGTTAACTCTAAACTGAACATAATAGTCAATAAATAACTTGTATTTCATTTATGAACCCAGGTTTTGCACATGGAGTAATATAACGTCAGCAATTTTAGTGCTAGAGTGTACAGTAGATGTAATAGACTTGGATCTCAAGATGGATCACACAGGTGAAACTGTTTCTGAAGCTTGGATGTGTCTGTTATGTTAATTGGTTCTTTCCTACTCTTGAAAGCTCATATGCTTTTATACCCCTGTGAATTTAAATTTACATCTAATGAACAGTTTCACTGTAGAAACCTTTTCAGATATCCACAAGGAAAAGGGGGGGGTGACATGCAACTACACTGCATGCACAGATAGACTTACACCAAGGATGTATACACCTATGGTTCAGGCTCAATGCCCACATTGTTTCAATTTTGCAACTGAATTTATTTTGTATTGAATATTTTATATTGCAAATCTCACTTGTTTAACTATTTTACCAAACAGCAGATCTGGAGCCAAGAAGTTCAAGAGAATAGCTGTAAAAAAAACAACAACTAAAAAACAACACTGCACAGGCTGCAAGGGATTGGATATATATATATATATATATATATATATATATATATATATATATATATATATATATATATATATATATATATATATAATTTTTTTCTCTCTCTCTTTGTTTAACTTATTGTCCAGTACACATACTTGGCCAATAAAGCTGATTCTGATTTTTCAGTCTCAGTTTTCCTTATTAAAAAACTGGCTGGCAATCCAATTAATTAGGTCGTTATTTGGATGAAAAAAATGTCTTATTAAATGTAAACAGTTACACACACAGCTATAGGCTACTTCATATGGAAACCCTTAAAGATGATACAGTCACAACTGTGTGTTGTGGGGGCGGCCTACACCTACAACATTCATACTGCCCTCTAGTGACTGAATTTATGAATTGCTTAAACAGAATGCCATTTGTAACTTCGATTGAACAGTGACTCGAAGTCACTGGCTGTCTGGAAGGCATTCTTATGCGAACGAAATCTGTACCTCTCACAAGAAAAATATTCAATAAGCCATGAGTTCTATCGATGATTATGATCGTTGTTTCCGGATGCCACACCCACAGGAGAATTCAAATCTGGCGCCCATCACCCACAGCCACAGCTCGGCCACTCCCCTTTACCCCTTTGGGTACCGTGTTTGCGCAACCGCGTTAGCTCTTATAAACCGCCATTTTGTGTTAGGCCCACTCTTGTAAAGCGGGAGAAAAGTATTTGTCCCGTGCTCGGCAACTACGAACGGCCACGGCGGGACTGACGAGTGACCACAGACGCCGAGCTTCCAAGTGAATATAACGGCTAAAAGAAGAAGCCAGGAGTAAGTGAAGCGGTTACTTTACCTCCAAACGCGGAAACGTTTTTGTAGGAGCCGTCGACGGCCTCTAGGTGTCACGGTAGGGCTTACCGGCCAGGCGGCTGGTGGGGGGTGTTTGTCTCCCTCTATCGTTATCCAAAATGCACTAAATCCGTCTATAAATTGTAACTCCCGGTCTCAGTTGAGCGCTTTGGTGCTCTATGGCAAATATTTTGAGGGATTCGAACAGGGATGGTTATATTTATGAGTACTTCTGTTTTAAAATTGTTCAGGCCTGACGTCCATCTTATCGTGCCCTTTGTTTCCTGTTTTCAGACGTACTCGCGCCTACCGAGTTAACTAACCTTAACCAACAACACGAGTTGATTGTAGAATAGTTTGCATCGTTTTAAACAAAATATCACTTTCAGATCGATGAGCTGTGAATCGATAATGAAACGTGACTAAGTGGGCTTTCTTAATATGGGCCGATGAGTAACTAAATCCTTGTCTGATTGACCTATAGCTAATTCTATAACTAGCAAACAGACCGCTCATCAGTGTTTTATCAACACATGGCAGCATAGGAATGACTACTTTTCGAAAGTTTACTTCACTTTTGGCCACTACCACAGTGGTTTTACACTGACCTCCTGGTAGAGACTCAACTCTACCCCGACTTTGCCTGATGTATAGTGAGATCACTCCAGAAGGCTTTATTTACCATCCGTCTTTATATTCATCTCGTAGGTAAGATTACAACAGTATGAGATTTTCATGATATGATAACAAACCTCAGGAAATGCCATGGTATGACTGTATCACGGTATATCGTATTTCACTTTTATTATTATTAGTGGTGGTAGTAGTATTTACAGTGATCCATTAAAAAAAATGGATTTACAAATGCATTACAGTGGAATCTCAAAACTTTTTTCTTGTATGACTTAAAAAGTCTGTACATGTCCTCTTTGAAAAGAAATCAGGACAATAAAAGGAACAGTTTAAAAAAAAGTAATCTATGTAAAGCAAGATTTAACTAAGACTATGCATCTCATTGAACAGACAGACAGATGTTGCTGTGAGCCCAAGGACAATTATTGCAATCACGTATTTTGTAATCAACATTTAAATGGAAACAACGGGATTTTTTTTTTACCTGAACAATAAAACGTAATCCTATTGGGAAGTAATGCACATAAATGTAAGCCACTTGTTTTCACTACTCGTTACTAAGTGTCTGACAAGTTGAAAATGTTTCATCCATTGCAGCTGCTTTTGCGAACACAATTTTTACAACTGTATCTGACCTTGTTGGTTTTTTTGAAATCCAGAGTAGTCCCACATTACTGATTTTACTTTCTTTTTGGTGGAATGTCTTGCTTCTCTGCCATTGCTTATGCTGTGTGTGTGGTAGTGGTGCCCGTTGCGCTGCCTGACAGGCAGTCGAGGAGCCGATTCTCCGTTTATCTTTTTTTCAAACCAGACATGATAACCATAGAATTTTATACCATGGAATACCATGAAACCGGTCTTCCTCAGTTTTTGATAAATGTTCTCTATATTAAGGGGGATATTTGGCCTGCCACCATGGAGGGCGAAGTTGTTTCCATGGACACCACCCAGGCTGACGGAAAAGTTCTGCCAGAAGGTGGGGAGGCCATGATACAAGGAACAGCCATAACACCGCAGGGGGAAGTAGCTGGTAACATGGAGATGATGGTGATGGATGCACTTGACCCAACTCTGCTGCAAATGAAGACCGAGGTGTTGGATGGTGGTGGCACAGTGACTGTTACTGGGGGAGATGAGGGTCAGATCATCACACTACAGGTTTGTATAAAACATGGGTTAAACTAAAGTTGGATTATAAGTAATGTACTTTGTTGTAAAATGTAATTTGATCACGTTTAAGAGGTTTTTTATTTCATCTAGGTGGTAAATATGGAAGAGCAGGCAGGAGCTGCATTGGGGCTTGGTCAGCTTCAGCTAGTTCAGGTACCCGTCACAACATCAACTGTAGAGGGGCTCCATGCCACCTATGTTGATGCATCAACTGCTAACAAGGATGCAGAGCCAGTTATCTGTCACACCCTTCCTTTGCCCGAGGGCTTTCAGGTGAGAGATGACTTTGGGCTACTGTGTATCAGGATCAGTCCTTTTTCATCATGTCCCCACTTTTGCATTCTTGGTCAAAAAAAGTCTGGTCACAATAAGATGGTCTTTGTTTTTCCTGTTTTCTTTTAGGTGGTAAAAGTGGGTGCCAATGGTGAAGTAGAGACTGTAGAGCAGGAGGAGCTCCAGGCAGCCCATGAGGAGCTTCAAGGGACGAGGGGAGAGGAGGAAGAGGGGGAAGAGGCAGCAGAAGAGGAGCCCCCTTTGCCTCAGCAAGAAGACCCAGAATGGACCAAGGACCCAGACTACCAGCCCATCACCAGTATCCGTAAAGGAAAAAAGGGAAAGAAGAGCCGCCTGCGTTACGGGGAGGGTGACCGTGACATGGATGTTTCAGTGTATGATTTTGAAGAAGAGCAACAGGAGGGGCTGTTGTCAGAGGTGAATGCTGAGAAAGTCGTGGGGAACATGAAGCCACCAAAGCCTACTAAGATCAAGAAAAAAGGTTTGACTTCAACACTGTTTCTGTAGACTCCCAGATATTTAAACATGGTGGTCAAACATACATTGGAGATTGTGGCTTGGCTGTGGGAGGTATCTCTTTACCATCCTAAAATGTTTTTTTTTTTACAGTGCTTTAAATGAAATGATTCTCTCCCCCTTTTGTGCCCAGGTGTAAAGAAGACTTTCCAGTGTGAGCTGTGTAGCTACACATGTCCAAGGCGCTCCAACTTGGACCGGCACATGAAGAGCCACACAGATGAGAGGCCCCATAAATGTCACTTGTGTGGACGGGCTTTTCGAACAGTCACGCTGCTAAGAAACCACCTTAACACGCACACAGGTAATGCAAAGAGCAATATTTATACTTGATTAAAAACATTTTGGTATAGTTAGTAATATTTTTGATGAATTGGTGAGTGAATTATTAAAACTTTTCTCTCATGGCTCCCATTTGTATAGGCACTCGACCACATAAATGCACAGATTGTGACATGGCTTTTGTGACCAGCGGTGAGTTGGTGCGTCATCGTCGGTACAAACACACACATGAGAAGCCCTTCAAGTGCTCTATGTGCGACTATTGCAGTGTGGAGGCAAGTTATCCCATGTTTATTTCTGCTAATTACATATCTAACTGGAATAAAGTCCTATTTTTAGCTTTCTGCCTTTCTTTTTCTAGGTAAGCAAGCTGAAAAGGCACATCCGCTCCCATACAGGGGAGCGACCCTTTCAGTGCAGTCTGTGCAGCTATGCTAGCAGAGACACGTACAAGCTGAAAAGACACATGAGGACACACTCGGGTAATATACTCGTAATGCCTACCTGCTGAAATATTTGGTATACCTCTAGTTTGAGAAGCATTACTTCAAGTACCAAAATATTCTTTGTTGCAGGTGAGAAGCCGTACGAATGCTACATCTGCCATGCCCGTTTCACACAGAGCGGCACCATGAAGATGCATATTCTGCAGAAACACACGGAGAATGTGGCCAAGTTCCATTGTCCACACTGTGATACTGTCATTGCACGCAAGAGTGACCTTGGTTAGTTTCGTGTTGCCATTTTTACTTCAGACTTTGTGCCATTGAAGTGATCAGTGCTGGGAAGGCTATATTTTGTATGTTTGTCGATGTAAGCCATGGTTGTGGAGACGTCATGTTAACTTCACATAATGTCAACCTCCAATAGAGATGGGAGTTTAAATTTACCAGTCCCAGTCATTGATTTATTGACGTTTAACTGTTTTTCCATGTCTTTCCTTTTTCTATACCAGGTGTTCACTTGAGAAAGCAGCACTCATTTATTGAGACTGGGAAGAAATGTCGTTACTGTGATGCTGTGTTTCATGAGCGATACGCTCTCATCCAACACCAGAAGACCCACAAGAATGAGAAACGTTTCAAGTGTGAGAAGTGTGACTACTGCTGCAGACAGGTGTGTGTCAGGTGGAACAGTGGAAAATAAAGTGCTTTTGTGGCGTTAATTTCATTTTATACTGAGTTACTATTTTTGTCTGACCTAGGAGCGTCACATGATAATGCACACGCGTACACACACTGGGGAGAAGCCATTTGCCTGCAGCCAGTGTGAGAAAACATTCCGGCAGAAGCAGCTTCTGGACATGCACTTCAAGCGCTACCATGATCCCACCTTTGTCCCTACTGCCTTTGTTTGCAGCAAGTGCAGCAAGAACTTCACCCGCAGGGTAGGACTGAGCTCTGCACTTTAGCACACGTGTGCCATTTTTTTTATATTTTAACAGCAGGTCACTGAGTGGTAATTGTTGGTATTATGTATGTGCTCTAAAGAACACCATGCTGCGCCATGCTGACAATTGCACGGGTGAAATTGTTGAAGAAGAAAATGGAACTCCCACACCTAAAAAGGGGCGCCGGGGAAGGAAGAGGAAGATGCAGACCAGGAAGGATGATGATGATGACGACACGGGTACTTCACATTTGCTTTTGTAGCAACTACTCAATTTGACAGTATAATATGCAACGGCATTTGTTCATAATGGGTCAGAGGTGCCCATTTATCATCTTAGCCTAGCTGTAGGACAGGTATTAATTTAATACAATTTAGTTTTTTAGGGAGGATATTTGTTTATATACATGAATTGTTGCAATCCTAATGACTAACTGCTTTGGTATAGGTGCACATATGTCATGATTTAAATTGTTAGGACATCTGCTGACATAGAGACATATTCACACTGACCAAGTGACAACTTTAAGTAGGCCTACACATATTACTGAAACGGACACTGTTTTGCCTTCAGATATCCTTTAATAATCGGTAGCAGATTAAACAAAGCTGGAAATGTTCCTTAGAGGTTTTAGTCCATATTGACATGATGGTATCATACAGTTGCTGCAGATTTGTCGGATGCATGGCCGCAATGTGAATCTCCTAATACGCCACATCCTAAATGTGTTCTATTGGATTGAGAGATGGTGAAGGACATTAAATTCAGAGAAGAGCTTTGCAGTCATTGTCAGGTTAAAGAGGCCAGATGTTGCCTCAGTTTCTGTTCTGAGCTGACAGGGGTGGTCCTCTGCTGCGTCAGACGATCTGCTTCAAGGTTCTTGAATGTGTTGTGTGTTCAGAGATTCTTTCACATACCTCAGTTATACTGTATACACAAATGGAAACAACCACTTGTTTCAACAGAGGTATGCTGAAGAATGTCTTTGTGTGTACATCATCAACATTAAATTCATATCTGCTGATGTTCTAACATCACATGCAGAGGCTGAACAGGATGAAGCAGAGGAGGAAGACTATTTGTTGAGTGAGATTGAGGTGGAACAGGCCCCACCAGTCACCCCTGTCCCAGCCCCTGTGGAGCCACCGGTCAAAAGGAAACGTGGGCGACCCCCAAAGAACAAACCAGAAGGTAAGAGTCGGACTACAATCCTTGGTAATGGACTCTGAAACTAATCAGAGCTGCATAGCCAAAATTTATTAAATTGTTAACGGTTTGAAGAGTATATTAAGATCTTGTGCCAGAAACTGACCTGACTTCCTCTCAGCAGCAGCTGCTATTATTCGTGTGGAGGATGAGGCCACTGGAGAGGTGGATGACATAATTGTGAAGAAGGAGGTTGGAGCCGAACAAGATGACCACGAGGACGACAATGAGGAGGCTGTAGAGGAGGTGGTGGTTGGTGGAGGGAAGTCGACCATTCAGATGGAGCAGTTGTCGCAGGAAGAGGGGACAGCACAGGAGGGGCAGCTGTCTGAGGCCCCTCCTAATGGAGACCTGACCCCAGAGATGATCCTGAGCATGATGGACCGGTGATGGATGCAACTGTCAAACCTGTAAACAGACACGTTTGTTTTAATTCTTGGAATTTAGTATGACAAACAGTTGCATCAGAAACATAGACAAACTTAATCGGTGTAATTTAAGATTCGATTTTTTAAAATCATGTTTTGATGAAAGATTTGGATGAGTGAAAATGATTTTTAATAAGGGTTTGCCTACCAAGAAAAGCATATTTCAGTACATTGTTGTTTGGGGTGGCTGTAATTGACAGCAGTATCTTTAGCCTTTTCATTGTTGCCTTTGGTGTTTGTACTTTTCCCTAAATGAATACGTTGTTGTTGTTTTCATCACTTTTCTTTTGAGCCCTTTTTTTTGTCACTTGTCTTTCACAAATGTGTTATGAGGTTAACTTATAAGTAGATAGGAGTGGACCCAGAATAGAGATACTGCTTCACTTTTTTGCCATAATTCCAATTAATGTTCAATATCCTCACTGATGAGCTCAGAGAACCTCTGTTTGGAAAGAAAATGTCTTAAAATTGCTGAAACAAAAGGGCAACTTTCAGGGAGATATTACTGCCATTAATCACAGCCACATTAAGATATACATTTTTTAAAGTTTCTTAAAACCCTTTTTAAGACTATCTAGTTTTTAAACGCTTAATAGACAATTTATATCATGCTCCTTTCTTGTAATTGTAACACCCCTAGATTATGTATATGTACTAAACATTGTCACTGCTGAGTTCAAAGAAAGTTGTTTCATTGTAGAGCCATTCCAGCTTGGGGTAATGTTTTCCTTTTTCTACCATTGGCAATGGAATGCTACATAGCCGCTTGAATGATTTTAATAACTGTGGAAGACAAGACTGGTTTTGACTGTACAACCAATAAATAAAAATAGTAGAAGTTGAGAGATGATGTAGGTATCTGCAGCTGTAATGATCTCAATTAAGGATATCAGTCTTGTTTGGCCGAGTAGAAAAGTTAGTGGTTTTTGAAAAAAGGATGGCTTGAATTGTTTATCAAAATTAGCTGAAAAATACCTGAGTGCTAACACACAAATGTGTATTTTGCTTGCAAATATATTTTATTAAATGGATGACTTGATATCAAGCCTCTCTAATTTGTATGTCTGAAGAGCAAATGCGAACATACAAGACGAGTGGGTTTGTGCAGCGTTGTACTGGATGTCTTGACCACTCACTATTCTTAAACTATGTCCTATATTGATATTTGCATTTTGTGTAATTAAATACACAAACAAAGTGAGGAGGGGGATATAGGAATCAGTTCTGTATGTTTTTCATGTTTCATTTCAGGAGCATAACTCATTTTTTCACAGAACCTTGGCTTACACAGACCAAGCACTACATGGTTCCTTTTGCTATTTAGGCTCATTCTGATTGGGACTTGTAATATTTTTCTCACGAAACTTAATGTAGTGAGATGTAATATTTTGGATTTTTTTTAATGAACTTTCTCAGATGGCAAATGATCCTGAGTTAATTTTATACAGAATCAATAAAAACTTCCACCTGCAGATCGTGAGCCTGGGTGTAGATGGTTTTGTCAAATGCATATGTAAAATACAAACAAGACATCTGACTCAGCAGCTGCACTTTCTGTATTTGCAAAAGTTTGTACTGAGTGTGTAACATTTATCAAAACTACGTAAAATGGATTTCGTTCAGTAATAATAGGATTATTACTCAAAATGCAGAAAAGGTTTTTTTTCAACCGTGGCATTGATGCATTGTCGCTTATACTGAATTATTTAATGTCCAATTTGGCTGAAACAGGAAACAATGGCGTGATGGAGGAATACTGACCAACTATTCTGCATGTGATATGTCACATGAATTCATATCATGTGAGAATAGCGAGTTGACTTCAATCTGCGCTCATAGTCCATTGATGTTATTCTAGCTGTAGACTGAAGTTTGCATGAATACTATATGACACGCAGTTTAGTTTCAATCGGTAGTGGCGATTATTTATCAGGATGATTGATAGCTGTTATCTCGGTCTGGCCAGCTGCGACGTCTTGTTTTGTTGGATGAACTCTGGAAGAACAAACGCCACATGCTCTCCGTGATCGCCGCTCGCCCCCATGGCTTCGTCTGATTTTAATAACGCCGACCAAGAAGCTGCACCTGAAAATAATAGCTAAAGTTGAATCTACAGGGTCACCCATGGGAGACGACAGTGGCTGTGGGAGACTTTTGGTACTTTCTCTCTTTCGGAAACATCCTGTATTTTTTTCCATCTGATTCACTGTTGCGTCGACAGTGACAGACTAAGATACATTCCTGTTGCCACAGCAACTAGATGCAACACGATATCCGGTTGAAAGAGCCACATTTCAAAATAAATGTACATTAAAACGTAGTGTTCCGAGCATGAGACTTGGTCACAGGTTTCTAATTAACATGTCTGCCCACGCAAGATTGTTCTGAATGCGTTAGGTAAAGATTGTTTGTCTTTTGATATCATATGGTTCACAACAGAAAATGTCATCTGTTATCAATGTTATGTGATAAACACTCAAGAGAATTAAAAAAGCACAACTAATTTTCTGATCCAATTTGAGAAAACATATATATATATATATTTTAAAAGGCCATTATTCCTGTATCCAACTAATCCCAAATGACCACTCCTTTGTTAAACCAACCCACCCCTTTAAAGATTGAGTCGAAAATGACATCTGCAAGAATGCCACGGCTGGGGCAGCATGACCGGGATCATGCCATTGGCATGTTGGAGGTGGGGCAGTCCACCAGAGAATGGTGAAAACTCACCATTCCACAATAGTGTACCTTTGCCAACGTTTTCTAGCCAGAGGAATCCTTGAAGGTTGATTCAGAAGCCAGAGGAACAGTGAGAGACAGGTCCCAAGGTGTATTTGAACCCAGGACCTTCTTGCTGTGAGGCAACAGCGCTACCCACTGCGCCACCGTGCACCCACACTAATTACGGATAGTGTAAAATCTTTTTACTAAAATTATGTTGCCTGAGAAATTTATGATGCTTATGTTTTTGGTGTTGCCTTTGTTATGTCTCTGTTTTTGTTAAGGTCATTATCAAAAGTTAATAAGGAACAAAATGTGGGTTGTTTTTATAAGATATACAGTAAACTACCCTTGCAAATTTGCAAATAAACTAGGTGGTGTGTTCCCTTGAGTGTATATATATAGTGGGTTATTCCGTCAGAGGAAGTGGTTGCAAATTTTTTGAACGTTCAGGCGCATTCAAGTACGCAAAGTACATAACAGATTTATGACAATCTCCCCTTTGATGCTCACACTGAAATTGTCAGAATAGTCACAAATTAAATGAACAATCACAATCACAGTCATGATGATAACATCCACCAGGTAAATAATTGTTTATAGATTTTCTTGGATGAAGGTGTGGAGGTGTGCAGCTCTTCACAATATCGTGTTTCATTTTATGATGATCATTAGCATAAGATAGATAAGATAGATATAACCCCATGTGAATGACACTTATTCTATCTTTCCTTAGAAAGGAAATTCCTCCACCATTGCTCTTCCAGAGGTTTCTCCAGTTTTAGTCCTTTTTGAAAAAGGCTTTGTGGAGTTTTCCATAATCTCCACTGAAACAGTTGACAATTAATGTTTTGGTTGCGTGTTTGTGCTTCCACATCAGCTGCGAAATTTGGTTCACGTGCGGAGCTTTTATTGTGAAAACTCTCAACAGGAAGTACTTCATTTTAATAACTGTTAGCTTTAACGTGGACAAAAAACTGCGAAATCAAGAAGAGGGACAGCGCCCAGATAACTGTAAACCTCTGGTAAATGCGTGGAGCATCGCGTTGGAAATGAGACTCTTCTCATATTCTGGGGTTGTCGGACATTAAAACAGAGGTAGGGGGCTGTTGTTTTTTCTATCGCCAAGGTCATAACAACACACCCGTTAATTTTTTTCTCTACGTGGGCTGAGTCCGTCCGACCTGAAGTGAAGTTGTTCTGAAATTATGTCCGCCAGCTGGCTATGATTGATTTCCCCATTCCCGGCTATTTTTGGTGTTAGCTGTGAGTTGGAGGGACACTTTAGAGAAAAACGGCCTTGGGGGTCCTTGTATGAACGGGTGGACTTTTTGTGGCCTGTACGGAGCTCCGGGGGGATGTGTACGGAATACGAAATCTGGCACGAGACCATGTTTTAAGTTTGTTGTTGTGACTCCATCTTTTGCTGTTCCTCGAGTTAAAGAGCACAGCCGTGATGTGTTGGTGTTTATATCTGACTCAGTGGCCTGCTGCCGCCGGGTTAGGCTAATCCAGTAATCTGGAATAGAGGAGGTTGCGTTGTATTGTAACACCATCACCCCTCATCCTCCTCCTCTTCCTCCTACAAAACACACTTGGCCCCACAAAGTAAAGATGAACACGGTTCGGCGCTACGTAGTTATTTACATCTGCTCTTATGCTCATATTCCTTCAATTACATAAATAAACTTAATATGCTGAAATGATTAGTTGATGATCTGATCAATAGAAAACTAATAAATTAATTTAATGATTATGACTAGTCTCAAAACTTCACATACATGACGTTATAACATTATGTTATAACACATTGAACACATGGTTTTTGACTATGGTCAGATAATACCAGGGTTAAGACTTTTGCCTTTGGCAGGCCTTCAGATTGATCTCTTATTTGTCAATACCGTATTCGTCATGAGGCATTCAGTCAGTTAATTGATTAGTCCATCAGCAGATTGTCAAGTCTTTTGATAGTTCACTATTAGTTTTGAAAAGAGAAATGCTTTTTTGAGTGCTTTTGTCCAATTTAAACAATTGTAGATATTCCTATGTTCCATTCATGTATTGAGGTTAATATTTTTTTTACTTTCTTCTGACAATTTATAGACTAAACTGTTGATTTTGATTACAAATCCACTGGAAACAAAAGTCATGTTTGGTTGCAGCCCAATTCAGTTAACACTGTAAAATGATTGGTTTATTTGCAGAATGACTAAATAGGCCTAAAATACTGCCTGAACAAGGCTGCATGTGCTAGTAGTGAGTGTGCAAAACAGTCTTGTGAGGTGACTGGAACAGTGTCCTCTTTGTTCTCTCTGCTCTGTGAAGAGGATTAATCCAGCTAATGATCTCTAATGTAAGGAAAGGGATAAACAGCACATCTTACAGAGGAAACTGGGCGACCAGCACTCACAGTCATCAGTGAAACTGAACTCTACTGACTTTTTGTTTTGGCTTCATGTTTAGCTGTTTATTTGCCAGCGTATGTATGAATTTTGTCTTTTTATATGAGTATTATGATGACTCTCATTGCTGTGCCTTCCTTCGGGTACAGGTCCAAGTCCTGCATGTGTTCTTTGGCTGTTTTTGGCAAAAGGTTTGGGTGGTGGGGTGTTTTATCTGCAGAGACCCACAGGTATGATACCTTTTCTTTGCCATGTTCTAACCCTGACCAACTTCAGCCAATCCTACCGGTGTGCAACTAAGATTAGTGGTTTAACTGGACCCCCCTGGCTGGTATCCCACAAGACCACGTTCACACTGTGTGGCAGTAACGGCAGTAGGGTGTATAAAGCTTATTCTCATGTCAGTAATGTGATTCATAGTAAAGTTGAATGCTTATAAACTAAACCTAAACTACAATCTGTATGTTTTACATTTCTCCAGCGTGTGTAACACCTGATCCCACCTCTAACAATAAGGCACATTTCTCTGCTGGTTATGAGTTTATTATAATACAATAGAGAGCCGATGTCACTAGTTGCTCTGTCCTGTGCTGGCTCATCCACAGATCCCTTGTGTAAATGGTGGTTTGGCTCCTGCTTGACAGATTTAGTGTTCTTAAAGTCTGTAATCTCGTTTGTGACTAGATTAGCTCAGGCACGACCCTCTCTTCCTACAGTTTCCCTAGCCTAATCGACACATTCAGTGGCTTATCTCAGAGCAGAAAAGGGTCAATTTTTACACCCTCACACACAGAAGAGGGATGTTTTTTTATTCTTGGGGCAAACTTCTGTGTAGAATTTCCTGTGTAGAGTCAGCCATGAGACTTCCTGTACTCTGGTGTTGGATGTGAAGGAGGGTGGAGAAGTAGGGAAGGAAGGGGAAGAGAAGCAAAAGCAGACTGTACTCCCTACTGTTGTCAGTGGTGGCCACTGTAGTTGCTGCATCCATGCTGTCTGACATATCTGACCTTAAACAAAACATAGTGGCCAGACTGAGGAAGTGAAAAATAGTTTATATCCTCTTTTCACACACCCCATTTATCGTCCAGTGAATTCTGTAATCAGCAGAATTCTTGATAATCAGAGCAGGAGCAGGCACGGTGAGGTATGAGGTGAAGAGGGACATTTTTTTTCTCTGATGTCTCCCTCTCATTTATTTACAGGACATGTCCACTGGTTTGTTAAAGCCACACTGCTACACTAAACCCTTAAAGCATGCTACAGTAGTGACAGTCTCTTTCCACCCAGCAGGTGAGCAGAACTCTTTCTGTTTCTCTATCTTGCTAATCCTTGAAAGAACTGAAATAGTCGTGAAGGCCTTATCAGAAATGATCCCATGTTCTATCTCTCCCTGCCCCTCCCTCAGCTCTGTTTGATCCAAGAGAAACGTGCCTTGTAAGGAAGCAGGATGTTCACAGGATCCACCAAACTGCCACCCGCTAAAACGCCCCAGCCTGAGCGGCTAGATGAAGTGTACGCTGCTTTACGCAGAGGATTACAGTGAGTAAACAAATACCAGGGGCTGTTTGCATTGATTCTGGTCCAAGGCGCATTGTCACTGAAGAAGTGACGATGATGGTGATTTTGTTCTCAGGTCGTACCTTCAGGTCCATCAGCTCGAGTTGGACAGTCTGGGTCAGCAGATCAGAGAAAACAAGAGGAATGGCCGTTTGGTGAGATGCCATTTGATTGGATAGTCAAACCAGTCAAACCAGTATTCAGAATCAGACTGGTTGTTGTCTCCAGTTCTCAGTCAGGATGTTAATTTGACGTTTTGTGATGCTAATGTTCTTTTTCTTATTGTTTACTTTGCAGGGGTCTTTGTATGAGCTAGATAAGGTGAGTTGTGTTCACAGCTGTTGTATACAGTGAGTGCAGAGCTTTGAAGCTTTATAAAGATGGAAGAGAGACTAAAATTCCCTGCACTATTTTGTCAAGTTTAACACTTTGTTTCTTTTTTCATAGCAAGTGAAAGCCATAGAGAGGTTTATGCGTCGCCTGGAATTCCATCTCAGCAAGGTGTGTATGTACAGTATATGTATTCATGTTTGTATGTAAATGTTTGTTTAATTCAAGGAGACTAATCCTTATTCTGTAGCCCACTGAAACAATGCTTCAAATGACTATGTTCCATGTGAAAGGTATTATTTTTAGTGACAAACCCAGAGAGATTTATCACCAGACTGTTGATATTGTTCAGCTCATTGTTTTGCTTTTCACTGCCTACTAATTTATGGGTTTGGTTCACTCTTAGTTCTCTCAACAACTTGTTTCCAGCTGCAGTAGACAGGTTGAAAAAAGAAAAAAAAGCCGTGAAGAACTGTTCACTGTTCTTCAGGGCTGTTCACTGCCTCCACAGCACCATACAGTAGATGGAAAAAGTAGTGAGTACTATGTGAATGTAGTGGAGCATTTAGCAACTAGCAAAGACTAGATATTTACTTCAGGGGTTGGTGGAGATTAAAACGGAACTGAAATTAGAATGATTATAACATGGCTGCAGATGAATATTAATGTTCTGGATGTTTGAATAGGCAGCTGTTTGCTATAATACTCAGGATCTGAAGTTTTCTGTTGCTACAACAGATTTCTGGTGGTTGGGTTCCAGACAGGCTCTGTATCATATCAAAAGTGGAAATGTTTAATATGAATATTAAGAGCTCATACAACTACTGTGGTGAGCATAGCTATCGCTGCTCCCTCACTCCCACACAACCAGTTGATGTTTTCCATCAAATGAAATTTAAATAAATCCATGATAATATTCATTGTCTTTTCTCTTCAGGTGAACATTTAACATGACATTCATTTGTTGAAATCTGTGTGATATTTGCTTTTCCAGGTTGAGGAGCTGTATGATGCCTATTGTATACAGTGGCGACTGCGTGATGGAGCCAGTAAGATGGTGGCAGCCTTTAACTCTGCCACTGGCAGCAGGGAGGCCAGGGAGAGCCTGAGTGAAGCCAACAAGGGCTACCGGGAATGTACAGAGGTAAGTGGCTGACCTGAGGTTTGTATGTTTCAGGATGTACACTGTGTGTGAATCTCTCTTTAATTTAGCAAAAAAGACATCAGAATATGTTCTGTATATTCTGTTATAACAAATCACTGATAAATCATTTGATTCCTTCCACCTGTCTGTCTGCAGCACATGTGCTCACTTGAGAGTGAATTAGAGAGCCAGATGGGAGAATTTCATGTCAAGATGAAGGGTGAGTCGCTTTCTACTCTAGTATGATTTCTTATTTGGTCCACTCTCTAGTTCTCCAATTCTAATTTAGTCTTTTTCCAATGTTTCAGGCCTTGCTGGCTTTGCACGGCTGTGTGCTGGTGACCAATATGAGGTAAGAAACACTAATACAAGCAGATAGACTCAGGAGACTCAGAGTCTCTGTGTCTGCAGCATCAGATCAGCTGTTTGTTGCCCCATTAGGTCCTAATGCGTTATGGGAGGCAACGCTGGAGGCTACGAGGCCGTGTCGAAGTCAGCAATAAGCAGATATGGGACAGTGAAGAGTACATCTTTCTGCCTCTCATCACAGAACTGCTGTCAATCAAGGTAATGAGTTTTAAAAAAAACTATTGGGGGTGATTAACAGTATTTTGACAAAAATGGAGGTGACACAGAGGAATAACCTTTATCAGGCTTAGGCTACACAGTTACATGGTGTTTGTTTGCAGTACAGAAATATATTTATCACCAGCCTTTTACTCACTACATGCTTAGCTAATCGTAAAATTCTGAAACTCCCACGGTCTCTGCCACTGTCATCTATCTGACCTTCGCTTGTTTCGGTTGTCAAGGTGACGGAGCTGAAGAGCCTGGCCAATCACGTGGTGGTGGGCAGTGTGTCCTGTGAAATGCTCGACCTCTTCTGCCCACTTCCCCAGACGCTGGCAGTGGATATCAACGATCTTGGGACGGTGAAGCTGAACCTTGAGGTCACCTGGAGGTACTGAAACCTGCAGCCCCCAACTCCCCTTTTTCATAGTCTTAAACATGTTTATTCAGGTAACTTTTGCTTTTTCTCACACGTGTTTTTCTCCTTTTTTCAGTCCGTTCGATAAGGATGACCAGACGTCATCCACCAGTACAGTTTCCAAACGGTTGCTGTCCAATCAGAGCCCTCCTGACACACCCTCTATGCGAGAGCAGGTGTTTTATGTGAGTCACATTAAGAGAGATATTAGCATTTCTACCAACAACAACTCCATCACACCTGCTCTGTTACATCACACGTTTATAAGTAATGGTTTGTAAACTGTATTTTTACTACACATATATGATATATACACTGTATATTTGCCATTGATCTTACTGATGGTTATTTTTACTGTCATTTCACTGGCTTGTTCTATTTCAGCTGCTCCCCCACTGTTTTGTGTGTAGCGGTAGCTCTGACGTGTGTGAGGATATTCAGAGTGTCCTGTCTGTTAGGACGCGTGGAGGTGGGAGTGGCGTGCCTAACATGCACAGAATGAATGATGGCATTAGCGAGACGTATAACAACAGCAGCAGCATGTATGAGCGCAGCTGTGGTCCTTGTAGCTGTTTAATAGTAGTTGAGTAGAGCTCCAATATGTCCGTCCTCTTCCTCACCTTGCATGAAGAGCGAGTCTCGTGGCCGACCCAGACAGAGCTGTTTGCCGGTGGAGGCGTTCCACAACGTTGTGACGGACAGGACGGCATCGTTACATTGTGAATTCAGCTACGCAACCCCCCGATTCACCGCTGTACAGTTGGTGTGTTGGGACGTAGTTGAAGTTGTAGTTTAGATCATCGTGAACAAAGTAAAGTGAAATGATATTAATTTGTCAACCTAAATCACCAGTAATCAATATGTCTACACGTGTTTTGTAAACTGAATGATTTGTAGCTGTTACTTTCCAATCAAATTCAGGATCCCAATAGAAAAAGTCTGGTCTTGTTTATTTTGACTCTCAACTGGAGACAGACAGTCACACATTTTTAGTCAGCTGCAATAAGTGCGTTCTGTATGGCAATTTCCAAGATTTGTATCACTCCATATGTTTTAGCCTTAGCTGACGCCCATTCGATGCTTCTATGGATCGCAGTTTGAGTACCACTGGATCAATGAATTAATCTGTTGCATTTAATATTTACATGTTGGTTTTTCTTGATATTACCTAATAACTAAAATGTACAGAAACTACAATCATGCCCTTCTGTATGTAAACAGAACAATGATTTAGTGTCTGTTCTCATCTGTTCCCTCTCTCTCATGCCTCCTTTCTAGTCTCTGCTGAAGCGACAGGGTGAAATGGAGAACGGGACGGTCTGGTCTAACTCCTCTGAATCCTCCGATGACTCCTCCAGTCCTGCCTTGGCTCACCACGCTCAGAGGCTGACGGCCTCCAACATGCTACAAACCACTCTTACCAATCAGCTGTCACTCACCCCGCACAAGTCCAGCGCCTCAACGCCGTCGCTCTCCTCTAACCAAGAGGAGGATGAGACAGAATCCGGGGAGGTTTTCTCTCAGGCGGATGCGGTGCCCAATGGCCACCTGCAGACTTCCTTCTCTCACAGCCACACCGGCGAGAGTAGTCCAGACTGTACTGTGACTGACAGGGCATCTGTCCAATCAGCTGACCTGTCTGAGTCTTCAGCAGACCTCAGCTGTTCATGCCCTGATGTTTCCTCTGTGCCTCCAGTGTCACTGACAGAGAGACCGGATTTATCTGAAAGCGGCGTCCCACAGGCATATATCTCAGTGGGGGAGGTAAGTGAAGGTGCATCAGAGGAGTCGTCAGTACAGGCTGGACATACTGAAGCAGAAGCAGAGGACAGTACCACTGAAGAAGCAGAGGGATCACATGTAGGAGCATCAGAGACACATCAATCCGTCCAGGGGTCCAAACAAGCAGAGGATGCTCTGACGGTGAGCTTCTGCTTTCACTTTTGTGTTTGTGCCAAGTCTAATGTGTTGCTAGTGATGTTTAAGAACCTGCATTGGTTTTCTCCGTAGGTTCCTTTTCCTACGTCTTCTAGTTTCACTCAGGAAGTCGAGACGGCCCTTGAAAGTTTCGACTTTCTTAACTGCTCCGACCTTGATGAAGATGAAGAGGGAGAGGAGCGACAACAGGAAGATGAAACAGAGCAGGAGGATGAAAGACAACATGAAGAGAACCAAAACAAAATGGAGGAAGAGAAAGTGAAGGAAGAAGAGAACTTTTACTCTGGAGGAAGGTCAGTGTCTTGAGGTTTTTGTTTCAGAGCCATGATGAATTTACGGGTCATTGTTGAGCTTTTGGATACTTATTACTGCCTGCTCCCTGAGCCTTTTATGGATTTCATGTAAACAGTTTATCAGGGAAAAAAAGATAGGACCACTTAAAAGTTTTCAATCACTTGTTATATTAATGTTTTTCTGTATCTTAACCATAGATGAAAACACTATAGTTCAGACACCAAATGCATTATTTACATTTAAAATAGTTTTGCATCCAAATGAAGAATGATTAAATAATTAAGTTGGTGTTGCAGGTGCTGCTATAACCATTTTTCACCTAAATAACTCCCAGTTGCTCCTAGTGGTGAAAATATTAATAGACAGAATAATAACTAAAACTTATTTTCTAACGTTTTCCCCTTAAAGCGAAGACTTGACGTTTTAGCCCTTAAGAGAGACCCTAAGGTGAAAAACTGTTAGGTGTAGGGAGGAGGATTTAAGAGGCGTATGAGTGTCTTAAACAGAGGAGAAAATGGCTGAAAGTGAAAGAGGCAGGAGAAATATTGTCCAAACAATCATTGACGTTGAAGTAAAGAAACACTACAGTTTAGATCTCATTAGAGATGCACTCACATCCCCCACCACACAATGATGCTGTTTTTAATGCAGTGATGCCACTACAGAATCCTGTCTGTTTTTAATACAGTGATGTCCACTACAGAATCCTGTCTGTTTTTAATGCAGTGACATCCACTACAGAATCCTGTCTGTTTTTAATGCAGTGATGTCCACTACAGAATCCTGTCTGTTTTTAATGCAGTGATGCCCACTACAGAATCCTGTCTGTTTTTAATGCAGTGATGTCCACTACAGAATCCTGTCTGTTTTTAATGCAGTGATGTCCACTACAGAATCCTGTCTGTTTTTAATACAGTGATGTCCACTACAGAATCCTGTCTGTTTTTAATGCAGTGATGTCCACTACAGAATCCTGTCTGTTTTTAATACAGTGATGTCCACTACAGAATCCTGTCTGTTTTTAATGCAGTGACATCCACTACAGAATCCTGTCTGTTTTTAATACAGTGATGCCCACTACAGAATCCTGTCTGTTTTTAATACAGTGATGTCCACTACAGAATCCTGTCTGTTTTTAATGCAGTGATGTCCACTACAGAATCCTGTCTGTTTTTAATACAGTGATGTCCACTACAGAATCCTGTCTGTTTTTAATGCAGTGATGTCCACTACAGAATCCTGTCTGTTTTTAATGCAGTGATGTCCACTACAGAATCCTGTCTGTTTTTAATACAGTGATGCCCACTACAGAATCCTGTCTGTTTTTAATGCAGTGATGTCCACTACAGAATCCTGTCTGTTTTTAATGCAGTGATGTCCACTACAGAATCCTGTCTGTTTTTAATGCAGTGACATCCACTACAGAATCCTGTCTGTTTTTAATGCAGTGATGTCCACTACAGAATCCTGTCTGTTTTTAATACAGTGATGTCCACTACAGAATCCTGTCTGTTTTTAATGCAGTGACATCCACTACAGAATCCTGTCTGTTTTTAATGCAGTGATGCCCACTACAGAATCCTGTCTGTTTTTAATGCAGTGATGCCCACTACAGAATCCTGTCTGTTTTTAATGCAGTGCTGTCCACTACAGAATCCTGTCTGTTTTTAATGCAGTGATGTCCACTACAGAATCCTGTCTGTTTTTAATGCAGTGATGTCCACTACAGAATCCTGTCTGTTTTTAATGCAGTGATGCCCACTACAGAATCCTGTCTGTTTTTAATGCAGTGCTGTCCACTACAGAATCCTGTCTGTTTTTAATACAGTGATGTCCACTACAGAATCCTGTCTGTTTTTAATGCAGTGATGTCCACTACAGAATCCTGTCTGTTTTTAATACAGTGATGTCCACTACAGAATCCTGTCTGTTTTTAATGCAGTGACATCCACTACAGAATCCTGTCTGTTTTTAATGCAGTGATGTCCACTACAGAATCCTGTCTGTTTTTAATGCAGTGATGCCCACTACAGAATCCTGTCTGTTTTTAATGCAGTGCTGTCTGAGGGCCCAGAGATCACGGCCATCCAATATTGGTTTTCAGCCTTGTCCCTTGAGTGCAGAGATTTCTTCAGATTCTCTGAATTTTTTAACCCTCGACTGCAAAGTGTTGCCCTTGGGCAACGGAAAGTTTTCTTAAGCCCAGTACATGTTTCTTTAAATTATTGCAACAAGTCAGAATGGTCAAAAAGTATCAAACAACAGTCCAATAAGGTTTGGGAGTCAAGCATCATTTGAAGATGGGACGTCCTTGTCTGACGCATGGTCACAGTCGAACATGGTATGAGAAGAAGGTCAGATTATTTGATGGAGTAATCTTATTTAAAAATGACATGAACTGTAAATAGAAAATATGTGTGTATGTATGAAGGTGTAGAGAAGCCTTTTGTCGTGTTTTGTGAAGTTTTTCTCATTTAGCATGTTCACAAATTTCGTTTTTCTTTCCGTTGCCTCAGGTCAACGTTGTGTGATATGGGGTACTTTTCAAGGATGTCTTTGCTGACAATGTGTTTTGATATTATCGCATAATATCACATGTATTTGAGCACAATATAAGCCTTAAACATATTTCTATTCATCTTTAATTAGATTTTTACTTCTTTTAACACATTTTGACAGAAAAATTTACTCCTGATTGTTCTATGGGAAAAAAGAATATGATCAGAATGTTTGGCAAATCCCATCAGAGAGTGAAGACGTGAGATGGGCAGGAATGACAGTGAGGAAGAGTGGAATGGAGAAAAAGGTTTGAGCAGAAGTGGAAAAAGTAGGGTTTTAATTTCATACAGCAGACAGCGTAATGTCACTGGTCCTGGTCCTTGCTGGAGTTCCACACAATTTTGAAGTTCATACTGGGAAAACCGTGCATCTACCCAAGCTTCAAATGTAGGGACTAGTGGGAATGTAGTACTGCGCCTGGCAGAATGAATACTGGAGAATAGGAATTTTAAGCTGTTCTTTGACAACTGGTTTACCTCGGTCCCACTGATACTCGTGTTGTCCCGGCATCCAGTGTCTGGGCACGGTGTCCTCCAGTAGCTTGCCTGGCAGTTCCACGATGCCCGACCTTGATCTGAAAAGATCTGGCTGTGGGTCCTTCCAGGAAAAATCACCTATGTTGGAGATACTCAGCTGCATGTAGTCAAATTGTACCACAACAGGTCCGTCACCTTCCTCAGTAGTTACATAGGTGCTCACCCTGTATTTCATGTTGACAGATGGGACAGAGGCCAAAAGAAAACAATGAAGGTCCCATGACCTGCAGCAGTATCCACATACAATCAGCACATGGGAGGTGTCACTTTGTTAGATTCACTGATTGCTTTATATCGGTCATCAGGTCAAAGAAATGGTATCACCACCTAGTCTTTCATCTGATTGATATGGCAGTGGTGACATGCTGGCTAATCTACAGATGGGATTGTGCTGACGATGAAATGACCAGAAGTGATCACATATGCCTTTATATGCCTTCAAGTCCAAACTTGTACACAGTCTGTGCAAATCCAAAATGGATGCACCAGTGAACCAGTGGTGGAATGTCCAAAGAAGGAGTAAGCAGGGGCCTACTGATCCCATCCTGTACCAGGATGTCCGCTTGGACAATACCTCTCACAAAAATAATTTGTGTCAGGAGAGGAAGATGCAGGGTTCCTTGGTGCACAGGAGCACACAATGTGATGTGTAATATACAATATGTGTAATATACACCTGTGTTTCACAGCACAGACCTGCTTTTTGAAGTTTCACACAGAGTGAAATCTCATCACATGAAGTACATGAAATGACATAAAACTAATCTATGCCTGTATCAAATCCATTATGTAAATATGTTTCAAGTGTTTCTTCCCTTCTTCTTTACTGATTTTTTGTCATGTTTTTAAAAGATTTTGTTGTTTTTATTGCTATCTGAGCTTTGTCTTATATGTAAATTCATTATTTTCTTTATGCTTTTATACCGTTGTTTTCGGATGGGGGTCCAAAAAATAATAAAAAAAACGTATTTTATCAAAAGTGTTTTCTTTTAGCATTTCACAACTTTTCCAGTCTTTTGTTGCCACTGTCCCAACTTTTTTGAAATGTGTTGATGACATCTCTTTTTTATTTAGCAAACCCGTTACACAAAATATAATTTGTTGGGAGGATTTTCTGCAACATGAAAACATTAAGAACCATTCAAAAATATAGCGTATTCTCAGCTGTACCGAATCGAGCTGCTGGGGGAGGCAACTCTAAACTTTTGAAAAGTAATTTACATTAAGTGGAGATCTGCCATTTAAAATACCAAATGTATCACATCAGTCTCCTTTTTGTCTCCCTCTGCAGCGATGAGGAAGAGGCCGACGGTCTGGAAATCCTCATGGAAGCTCCAGAAGGATTTAGGAACTCAGATGAAGACCGTTTCTCTGAATCACAGGTAATAGAACAATCTGCTTCTTTTCTTTTAAAGCACTTAATGTACATTTATTTTCAAGTGAACTACAAGAAAGTTAAGAGAGTTCTTTTTCTTTAAAAAAAAAAAAAAAAGGAGTCAAGCGTGGAGGATGAGCGAGATTTGGGTCAGATAGAAATCCCTGAGGATCAGGAGGAGCACAGCGAGGAAAAGGGAGATGAACAACATGGTAAGAGGCAGTTTGTCAGTAAGATGCTGCAGTTGTTCATGTGACTGTTCTACAGCAGGCGTGAGAAATGTATTTATTTCCTGTTTTTAAATGTTTCAGGAGATGACTCATCACATGGTCAGGAGGAGCGTCCCTCTACTCCCAGCCATTTGGCCACTACTGTCTTCTAACAACAGTGAAACCATAGAGAACCATTACTGCCACTCTGATCACCATCTCCCTCTCACCCTGCGGGATTAGGAGGTCTTAGGGATGTTTCACTTTGGTCTCAGACAAACAAGCTCTTCCATACGGACGGGTTTGTGCACATATTTGCCTTGTTCTGACAAAGAACATCAAACCTCATGACTGAAAGTCCTGCCCCCCCCCCAAAAAAACCCTCCAAATCCTCATTTTTTCGACACACACTCCATTACGTTGCCTGGGTTTAAGTGGGAAACCACTTAGTTTACACTTTCATCAACTGTTTCTGTCCTGTGAAAATTCAGTGGCCAAAATGTTAACATTTCAGGAACAGCTACACGTGGCCTTGTTTTTGGTTTTATTTCAGTAATTTTCATGTCATTTTGAAAGGTCAAAGTCGATGGGTTTCTTTCATCAGGGAGGTAGACAAGCACTTACTGAATTGTACTGCTAGCATTTCAACACTATCAGTATTTGTTGATATGAAAAGTGTCACGGTTCTGATTTTCAGTATTAATTAAATCAGGGTACAGCTTACTGTTGCTGGGAGGGGAAAAGACTTCATGAGCATGTGATGTTTGTCTGAAGATTAATATCACTGCTATGTGGACATTAAGTCATTTTCAAACAGGCAATGTACCCTTAAACCCAACAGGATCTTTTCATTTTACTCATCAGACAGCATCAATGAGATCATTCTAATGTATACATGGAGAGCAGACGTTACATTCAACCTTCAAACCAACACCGGGAACATTTGGGATATTACAAACACTTGAAGGATAGCAGTAAATCTCACTTTGATCCAGTTCTTACAAACAAAAACTGTTTGCAGTGTAAAAATATATTTCAACCTGCATGTGTAGCTGCCTTACACTGCCAGCATGTCTGTATAAAAAGCTTAACTGATCAGTTTAAGTGTGTAAGCTAGGCTCCTGTGCGAAGAAGCCACCAGGTCTGTGTACTAAAGCCGCCTCACGGGGGCGCTAAAGTCTTTCAGCATCATGCTTTACGTTGTTACAGAAGCCTCGTCATTCAGAAAGTGCCTCAAGTGACAGAGATGTAAGATTTTAAATGCCACGACCAGGAGAGAGCAGGCAAAAGATAAGTGTTTATTTTGTGCACAATAAGAGATATTTACTGTTTCATATAAAGAATTGTATATGTCTTGAAATGTTAAAATGTTTATGTTCAGAAATGTTTCAACTTTATAAAGGTTTACTTAAAATGAACATGTCTGCTGTGTTGAATAACATTTCCCAACGAATTATTTTTTAACGCCCCTCAAATGAGGATATTATGCGAATAAATAAATAACGTGTTTATGGTGCTTTTTGGTTTTCAGACAGAAGAACTTAATTTCAAAGGACTCTAAGACCCTCGTAATAAAAAGACAATTTATTCAGGCAAACTATGGGAACCATACCTTCAAACATATAATGAAATGTGGAGATTTGTTAATCCACATCTGTGTGTTGGCTCATCTTTAAGAAATGTTCAGCATATCAAAGAGGTAAAACAGCTTAAAAACAAAGCAAGTTCTTTAAAAACAATTCATCTAAAACGTTTGGAACAAATAATCAAATACCTAAAAATAGACCGAGTTTAGAGGAATAATTAAATAAATGATCATTTATGTGATAATTAAAACATCAGTTACACCCAAGTCTGTGCATCAAAACTTAGAAACTTGTCTCCCTGTCCCGTTCACATTGCCCCACAGTGAAACCACAACAATCTCATGAATGATTAAAACAATAATCCCTATCAGAGCCCATCAACCGGAGGTGTTATCCACACATACTGAACTCTACTCTTATTTCAGTGCAATAAAACATGGATAAAACAGCATGATAAAACAAGCCACGCTGTCTTCTTCCAGTTGCCTTCTTTTGTTCCATTTCTCTAACAAATAAAACACAGGAGACATTTTAATATTACTATCACAGAATGCAGAAAGTGCTTCAGGTTTCATATTTCTATTAACAAGGGCATAATTTACCATTTTCCTGGAGATGAACGTGTCTAAGGTTTTTTTTCATCTTTTTAAAAATGTGTGCATGTATATTTATGGTTTGTGCCAAGATTGGTAGAAAGTATTTCTTAAAAGAAAATACATGGTTTGATCTTGCAGCAGATAAGGGTTTTTGTTTTTTCCTGTACATGTGTGCTTTTGACCCACACCAGCCTTCTTTGAGAGACTGGCCTATTATGGTTTATTTAGAACTAATATATATTTCTCCTCAAAGAGGACGTGATGACATGAACGTGTCTAAGGTTTAATGATGAAGTCTCTTAAATGTTGGCTGTCACTATCATGAATTTTTAGCCAGCAATTGTAGAAATTATAACCATTTAGTTGTCTTCTGTTCATTTTATCCCACCATTAAAGTAAATGTATAATCACAGTGTAATAACACAAATGCACATCATGAAGAAAAAGAGCCATTATTGATACTATCTCTTTTATATTTAGACTCTCAAATGAGATTAGTGGTTTTGAACGCTACTGTCTAGCTGCAAATTCGAAAAATCTCCAAGTTATCAGGCTTTCCTTTTTCATTTAGAATGAAACCAAAATTTGACCACACATACAGCAACAAAAAGAACAAAAACATTTTCTGAACCTTTAGAAATAAGACCAGGAGATACTGTTGACCAGATATTCCCTGGTGCATGTGTACATGTTTCTGTCCTCACCTATGAACTGAGCGGCTGCTCCAACGACCCCCCCAGCTGCAGTAAAGAGGCAAAGAGTCCGGCCTTCAGCGCCGCGTAGTCCGGCTGCTCAGAGTACTGCAGAGTCATCACTGTTGTCAGGTATGTTTCAAATGCACCTACAGCGTGGCACAGATACACACAGACATATATGAGCAAAGGGTAAATAATCACACACTGGTTCATGGTAAGAAACATTTTAACTCACTGGAAACTCTCTTCTTCCCAAAGCAGTGACTTAACAGTGCAGGAACATCCTCCATGTACCTACAATGAGAACTTTTTGAGTGATTTGTATTTTCTTTGTGTTGTACTCCTAATCTGATGATTAACACTCTCACCTCCGTTTCTCTGTGGCGACCTGGTCCGGGTGACTGAGGACGGCCCACGGCAGAGTCCCTGTGTGCCAAAGCAGCATGCTATAACCCAGCGACTGCAGGTCACTGCGTCGAGATGGAGCTGAAAGGAGAACGCAAACGCACACAGGCAACGTTGACACCACCTTTCACACTAAAGGATATCACAATCAGCCCCAAAAGATCTAATCAGTCTTGTTATGTGAAGACCGTGTGTGCAGACAGATGGACTGTGGGAGGATGCAGGCGTAAAAATACATTTGAAAGAAAAAACAGTAGCTTGTGGAGTGAAACAATTCGCTGACATTGTTTGGAAAATGTACCTCACCTGCTCCCTTGTGTACATCCAGGCTGATCAACTCTATGGTGCCCCCATGTGGCGCTCTGCTGGCCTCACGGTACTCGACATGTTGTCCACCTGGAGAGTACCTGAAAGCATGGCTGTATTCCACTAGATATACCTAAACACACAGATAAGCAGAGACTGGTGAGGGTGAAGCACATTTCAATCATCCATCACTAATAGAGTAGTTTATACTTCAGAATATTTCTCACCTTTGATTTCTCTCCTTGTTTGACGTAAATGTTTTCTGCATTAATATCAGCATGAACATACTCGTTTGCATGGATATACTGCAGCACATCTAACTAAAAGGAGAAAGTTTATTATGTTAGTTCTTTGTGACGTCTGGATTGTGTATGTTTTTAGTGACTAACATTAAAAAAAAAATCCTACAAATCTACACTCACTATTCTACAGGCGAGCTGAAGGACAGCCTTCTCATTCAGCAGCTTATCCTCCATCAAAGACTGGAGAGACTGGCCCATGTCAGGGAAAATCAGAAACCTGTAAAAAAACAAACAAAAAACAACATATAGCAGACCCCAAGGTGAAGTAACATTCTTTCATCGGTGAAAATATGTGGATATATTTAGATATTTTTCACACCTGTAGGAATCTGCATGGAGACCAAAACCAACACAAGAAGGAATCCCTAGAAAATCCATTTTGTTTCGTTTGATCCACTTGTTCACTAGAGAGAGACATTAGTGATGAGTGTGTAAAGACACACTCTTGATAAAGAGGGTTAAAGATGGCACAATGACGTTCCTGTTGAATAAGTTCTTGTCCACTTCTGCTTCTGAACGGATTATGAAATGAAAGACAGATAGTCTTTATGTGATATTGGGTAACATGACAAACCGTCTATTTCATGCTGTAGTTATGAGGAGATCTGTTTGTGACAGACTGTTGAAGCCAAATTAACTTAAAACAATGAACACAGAAAGACTTATAATACTGCTGCTAGTTGTATTCTGGTCAGGAAAGAATATCCTATCCTCCGTGAGTAAGGGTACATCTGTTTAACATCAGTGACATTTCACCTGTTTGCTGGAACTAAAACAACCGTTTGGAGGAAGAAAGGAAACAAACTAAACCCTCACCAGATGCAGGTTTGGCAGCTCTCTGCAGAAAGTTCTGCTCATTGAAGAGTCTTCCATCTTTAGCTCCCTAAGAGGAAGAACCATAAGATAAACTTCACTGATCCCACCCAGGGAAACTGAAGAGCTGAAGGATTATTGGTTACGAGAACAAGAAAACTAATGAAATCAATCGATGAGTTGAATATACAACTTCATTCATTCACACCTATTGATACGTCATAACAACAATTCAACACTTTTTGGATGGAGCGCTCATAAAATCTTTCCTTTACTATGTGTTGAGGCAGCACTTACCAGCTTCAGGATGTGGTTTGGTTCTTTGGAATTGGATTGTGAAACTGAAAAAGGACAAAATAATATTGTTCAGTTGGGATAAAAATGCTCTTCTCTGCTATTAATTTACATCCATATTAATGTTACATCCTGACAGCTCTGAGATTAATTTAGCCATCTCTTTGTGTAACTTTGATGCACGATTAAATACCCGCGACTCAGTCCAAACACAGGAAACCAAACAAAAACAGTTTGATAAAAGATCAAATATATGTCATGTTTCTATTTTCACTTTGTTGTAAATGCAAGACATTCACAATTAATATTAACTGCATAATAATCATTATGATCCTTTTTCCTGGAATATAAATTGTATTTAAGCTTTGTTCATTTCTTTCTTCAGTTACTACATGAACATTTTCCTATATTGTTGTAATCCATCTTATTGTATTTATGATGCCCTATATCTGCTTTAAGGTATTTAACAGTAAATGTGATGACTGAGTGATTATCATCACTAATATGTTAACAATAAAAGGTTGTTTGATGGTAAATTTCTTTACATTTTCTGTAGTTATTTCATGGACTAAATCTCACCTTCATAGATGAGCTCTGTTGTGCTCTGACTGCGCAGTTTCTCCAGCTTCCACTTCTTGCTCGTCGTGTCTGTGACCTCCTCACCTTCCTGCAGTGGCTCCACAGCGGACGCGTGCTTTGTCCTCTTGGCTCTGCTTTTACCTGTACATGAACAGACATACAACGCATGAAAAACCGTTGACTTTTGCATGTATGATGAGAGAAAAGGTTACACACTCACAAGGAAACTGTACAGTTTGTCTCTCTGGGGTTAAAATGACATCCTGATGTCACAGAGTGCAGAACACAGTAAATAAACCTGGTTAGTTGAAAGCAAACAAGTCAATAAGTTGACTGGTGAATGACCATATTGAAATAAAACATCTCTCTTATCTGGAAATACCTTCTATAAATAAACACCAATAATGATTAAAAAGAAAAAAAATATAAGAATTCTTAATCTGGATCTACTCCAAAAATCATTGGTCCCTTCTTTGGCACATGACCCACTCTTCCACAAAATGGAGTGTATTTGATAAAAATTATTTTTAAAACCCAAAGTTGCAAAGTTAAAGGGACAAAAATCATAGATTTGTCCCTTTATCAGTATAGTTTTTGTTAATTTTGCACCTCCAGTAAATGTTGCCTGAAATTTAAAAGCTATGGCATGTCTCTATACTCAATGTGCTCACTTCCCTCCTATCCATTGAAAAATGAAAAAAGAAACTTAAAGGCAAAAGCAGCTGCCTGCAGAGCACTTTAAATACCTTCAGTCCTGTCATCTTTGACAGCATCAGTGGACGGCACCTTAGATGGAGTGACATTTTTAATGTTGGACTTAACTTCCCTCTTAGTTTTAACTACTGATGTTACTGCTTCTTCCTTTTCCAATGAGGAGAGACCTGAAGATGCCAACGAGCTCACAGGCACCGATTCATCACCAGAACAGGGAAGCTTCTCCCCACACGATGGACAGAATCTGAAATCAGGCTGCAACTTTGTCCCACACTGGGGGCAGAAATGGAAAGGCATCCTGCAAAAGTAAAAACACCTTATTAGACATGAAACTCACGTGTCTCTCTGTGAGTAATATTGCTGATGCATCTTCGTCGTTGAACCTACAGACTTCACCAGATAAATACACACATTCACTGGCTATAATCCTACCCAGAGTAGTCAGCATGGATTGTTGATGTGTGGATGTGCTTGTAATCGTCACAACCATGAGAATGATGGCTCTAGACTGCAGATGGATTATCCACATGTGTTTACATATGCACAGACAGCGAGGATGGCATGGAGATATATGTTTGACCATTTGTTCACCATGGAAACTAGGGCTGTACAATATATTGTTTCAGCATCTACATTGCAGTGTGCCTATGTGCAATGGTCACACTGGAGGACACACAATGTCAAATAAGGCAAATTAACTCAAATACATAATTTTACAATTTTTTTTTTTTACTGCTTGATACAAAAAGAAATTTGCAAGGTTCTCATTTCCATGCGTAACTGTTAATATTCCACATATTTTAGCATCATCAGAAATGATAGATTACATGTAAATCACAGGTCTGCTACACACATGCATTTGTAAAGTTCATTAACACAGTGACTCTTTTACATCAAGGATCCCTGAATAGACACAAATTAGACCACGGCCTCCATTCAGTAAGATTTTGCACTAAGATGTTTTATGACAGAAAGTATGAAACCCATGACCAGAGCAGTCTTAAATTGAAAATTACCTCTCCAAGGACGCTTGGAGGATCCTGAAGCCTAATTTGAAAACTACCTTATTATACCTCTAGTCCATTCTGGTGGTCACATCACACAGATGAGACCATATGTTCTATACCCTGCAGCCCTAATGGACCCATAGACAAACTTTACATGGGTTCATGTTATGAGGCTTTTTTTTTTTATTCTGCTCTTATCTCAGTTAACGTTAGTTAATAGTTTATAAACAAGTTCCGAAACAGAAAGCTCGCATTAGTTATGGTATCGTTAGCTAGCGATCACCAGTACTGTGGTGGCAAAATGACGAAATTAAAGATTATGTATTTGACACTCAGGGAAAACGATCTGAGCTAACCGAACCTGCATGAAGATAGCTAGCTAGTTAAAGCAACTTTTGAAATAAGAACTAGAATTGGTGAGTTCCAGGTATAAATAAAATAAAATTTCAATTTAAAAGTGTCTGGGTAAAACATATAGTAGCACTTCATTATTAAGTTGGCAAAACAAATGCGAAAGTGTCTCAAATACCTGAACGCTTCCACTGGTCAGGCTGTTCGTGTTCAGTCTTCTTCCCCGCGTAAAGACTGCTGCAGTTGATGCTCTGCAGGAGGTGCTGCCCCCAGCAGGCCGATATGAGAAGTGCAGTTTTCTCATATTCTTTAGAGGCAAATTTGTTTCCAGCTCACAGAAAACCTGCTGCCATATTCATAAAGCGTCTCAGTACAAAGAGGTACTAAACATAATTAATTAATTTTACAAAGTGAGATACTACTTCAAGGAATACATAAATAAAAATGTTTATTGTTGGGACATAATTTACATCTTTGCATATTAAACAGTATGACAATTGAAAATATGGAATATTTATTTTAGTCTAATATAATCAAATTCAATTTTCATAAAAGTGATAAAATGCTATAATATGTTGTAGTCTGAAACTGAGTGGAAAGATATCTTAATGTGTTTTAATGAAAATATCACATACACCCCTTGATATGGGAAAGACAGTAAAATACAAATGATGTGGATTTATAAGTTCAGCTGTTACAGTTGGGAAGAAATTTCTCACAACAGTGTCCTACTGGGGGAAAATACTCTTGTAAAATATATTATCAAATCAGTACAGGACTGCCTAAACAGTATATTAATTAAATTAATAATATTATATTGGTAAATATCTTATTTCATCAAAGCGTATAATCTCTTTATGCAGAGATGACTGTTGTCTTGTTGTTTCAGGTAAGGTAACCCGGCATCTCCATTTATAAACAGTGAGGGAACCCCTGAAATACCTACTGATGTAATTAATAATACTTTATTTAATTATTTATTAATTTGTTATCATCCTGAGGCCTGGGGATGAGAGTATGTAGGATCTCACCAAAGGAAAATCTTATTAAATTTAAAACATCAATAATTCAAAACAGTGGGCATTGTTACAAGTGGAAAATGACAATATCAATAATGTCCGGTGGTTTTAATGTTAATAAAGTTTGACTCTGGGAGTTGTCGAGGAATAAGTCATGAAACTATTTCTAGACTGAAAATCAACATTTTTGTGTCTGTGAGATTGCAGCTGGACATTCAGCAGAGCATCATTGTATGCAACTGGTTGCCTAAAGTATAATAAAAATACATCAATAGCACATTTCTCTCCGCCAACAAAGCATGACAAAATCCAAGCGATTTTTTCTTTTGTTCATTGCAGTGTGAATCTATGCTACCCTTACAGAATGATAGTATATTTACAGCATATCTGGCAGGGAGGTGCACTTGAAAAACGTTAATACCTGAAAATATGTTCAGCTTATCCAGCTGTTAAGTTGGATACTTCAGCCATGCATCATAAAAAATAAATATCCCACACTCCTATATGAATGAAGTATTCAAAAGACGAAATGTATTAATTGAAATCCCCATATTTAAAAGGCACTTAACTCTCTGACAAATAATACAGCATGTCAATGAAAGCATATCAGTCATGCAAGAGCCCATGAAGTAATATCTTTTATAAAATCATGTTTCATCAAATCTCCAATTATAAATGACTGAGCCATTGGAGGATGCCCCTATTCATATCTAATCATACTATCATCGGCTACCAATTAACCCGTTTACCTGTGTAGTGATCCAAACAGGTATTTATGGGTATTCCACAACTTTCCCCAACTTGTTTTAAACTTGTTGCTGGCAGATTCAGAGTAAACATATTTACAAAAATCTAAAATGTCAATGAGGTGAAATATTAAAATATTTGATGTCTTTCTACTTTTTTCAACTGAATAAATGTCAAAAAGGATTACTAAATAATCATATTTCATCTACACACACAAGGGATTTAAAAACACACCACTCACTGTTTAGACCAATTTGAAAAAAACCTTTCCTGTATTTTATAAGTGGTTGTACATCTACATGTAGGGCATGGTTTGTGATTTGAGGTTGGGTCACACGCTACTGATTTTTATGAGTAGTCTTGGTCTAAAAACACAATTCTGAGAGAAATAGCCATGATGTCTTTATCCAACTAATCCCAAATGATCAACCCCTTGTTAAACTAACCCACCCCTTTAAATGACACAAGATTGGACAAAAAATGACATCTAAAAAAATGCCAGAGCAGGGCAACATGGCAGGGATTGCACCATTGGCATGCTGAAGTTGGGGCAGTCCACCAGACAAGTCACCAGGGTGGTGAATGCTCACCATTTCACAAAAGAGGCCACCAGAGTTATGTAGTCTGTGAAACGATGACAGACCACACGCGCCCTGGTTGACTACGTGTTAACAACCCAGAGTCAGCATCAATACATCCGCCTGCTGCGCCTCAGAAACAAGTTCCAGAGCACCAGAGAGCACTGGAACCCAGAATAGGTCTGTGTATGCCAGAACAATAAAAAAAATCATCTGAGGTATGATGGGCTTCCAGCCCAATGACCTTACACCAGTGCCATGCTCACGGAATGCCAATGCAAGCTAATAAGTGTGCCCAGTTTCTGGAGGAGAATGATGTTACAGTCGTAAAGTTCTGTCCTGTGATGACTCACAACCTAAAGCCCATTGGAAACCTGTGGGGTTGGTTGAGCGAGTGAGTGCAACAGCATGAACATCCTCCACAGACTCAGCAGCAACTCCAGGCAGCTCTGACTGAAGAGTGGGCTGCCATCCCACAGGATGTCATCTGGAGGCTGCACCAGTCCATGGGAAGGAGGATTACTACTATAGTCAATACTGATGGGAACACACTGATTACTGATTGTGTAAAATGTTGTTAACCCTAGCTATCCGCTGAGAAACTTATGGTGGTCACATTTTGGTGTTGTTTTAGTTTTGTCGTTTTGTTTTTGTCAAAAACTGATTGAATTAAGATAATCATTAAAAATTAATATAGAACAAAATATGGGTCTTTATTATCATACAACACAAACTACCCAAGCAAATTTTCAAATACACAGTGCTGCATTTTTTAAATCCCTTGTGTGTGTGTGTGTGTATTCCTGTTTTTAACCTTTTCACCACCACTGTGGTCACAACCAGAATAGCTCCTCATGATTTTAACAGGCACATTTGCCCTTATCAGAGCCCTGGGAAACATCTGGGTTTGTGGGTCCATTAACTCGGACAGTTCCATCAGGGATCCAGGACTTGTCGACACATCGCTCCATCCTCTTCATGATGAGATCCAGCAAGACATCCACAGCCTGGTTGACGTTGTGCCCATCTGCAGCACTTGTCTCAAAATATGGAATCCTGCATGGAAAAAAATATTGGTAATAAACAGCAGACCACAGATTTGTGCTACCAGTTACAGTGTAAAACAAACCTAACCTGGTTTGTATTACGGACCTTTAAGGAGTTGGAGCTGCCATAAAAAACTTGTCTATTGTTCTCTTGAAGGCCTTTAAAATATTTGATAGATTCCCACTTCAATATCTGTGTTTTTAGTAAAGGTGTGTCTAGCAGGATATTTTGCATATGTGCACAAATATTTGCTTTTCGAAGAGGACTTTATTAGTCTGACATTCTCCTGCAGAGACTTAGGCAAACAATGTGGCCACTGCCTCCTTAACAAACACTTGAGGGAGAGGTTCATGTACATAAGGATCACTGTAGAGACATACCCGTACTTCTCTGCCAGCTCACGGGCCTCTTCTTCACTCACTACCCTCTGATCTGCCAGGTCACATTTGTTGCCACACAGAATGACGTCCGGACTTTCGCAGTATGCATGAATCTGTAACTGACCTGAAAGATACATTCAGTGCTTTAGTATCTCGTCCTGCTTTAATGTGCAATATCTTCAACCCATCACCGATGTACTATATACACCTGAAATAAAACACACAATATACTGAGTTAAACAGCAGCCTAGAGTCAATTCTAAATGAGGCAGGCTGAAAGTACTCCAGCCATCAAAAAGTAACTTATTATCAAATGGATGTATCCGTTATTTTTTTATACAATTGTCATTTTAACGTCTAAATATGTACATGTAGTGTGATACATCGGAGGACATACTCATCCAGTTTCTGACGTTGAGGAAACTTTGTTCATTTGTGATGTCAAACAGGAGGAGGAAACCCATTGCATCTCTGAAGAACGCAGTCGTTAAACTTCGAAACCTGATCCCATTCGTTAGGAGAAAAAAAAAACGTGGAGAAATATTTAAATAAAAGACTAATTTTAAAAGAAAAAAACTACTGCTAGAAGCCCTTCATGTACCTCTCCTGTCCTGCAGTGTCCCACAGCTGCATGTGGATCTTCTGTCCTCTGCCTGAAGATCCATTTGGACCCGTTGATTTGTAAAGCTGAGTGAAACACAGAGAAGTGAGGTGAAACTAACGGATGCTCTCTTCACTAAATTTAACTGATTTTGAACATGATATCAACAACAATAACACAAGACCAAAACAAATCTCTATTGGTTGTGTTGTGGGAACATGGATTGTTGTTATAGATGGCTGGAAGGCATAGTTTTGTAGAATATCGTTTAGAGTAGTAGCACAGCTTCCTCCACAAAACAAGAATGTCTTGGCAACACCCATCCAGCTACTGTGGTTAATGGATTAAAGAGATGTAAAGAGATCTAAACAGGTTTGATGAATGTTGTTGAACTGTTGAGGACAATCAAAGGTTTATGGAGCAGCTCGGGTTACTTAGCTGCTATTAATGATAATGACTGAACTCTCCTTTAGCTACACCTGAGAGACTGTCTTATTTAAACCAGACACAAATAAGAAAATAAACACAAAACCTAATATAAAATTGATTAAATAGAAATAAACTTCAAGATGTGCAGCCAATGTAAATGTGTACTTTTTACAATACCAGTCAAACGTTTGTACACAACTACTCGTTCATGGGTTTTTCTTTATTTTGGCTATTTTCTACATTGTAGACAAATACTGAAAACATCAGCAATATTAATACATAAGGAATTATGTAGTAAACAAAAAAGTGTTAAAAGAACAAAGTATGTTTCATATTCTAGATTCTTCAAAGTAGCCACATTGACGACAGCTTTGAAAAACCCAGAAAAACCCAACTGAGATGGTTTGGGAAGAGTTGGACCTCAGAGAAAAAGGAACAGCCAACAAGTGCTCAACATATATGCGAACTTGTCCTCGTGAAACTGGTTGAGGGAAAGCCAGTAGTGTACAAAGCTATCATTGAAACAAAAGATGGCTACACTGAAGAATCTAAAATATTAAACATTTTGTTTTGTTTACTACATAATTCCATATGTGTTATAGAAGCGGGGTACACCCCCAGTTCATCTCAGGGCCACACATAAAAAGACAAACAACCATTCACACTCACATTCACACCTACGGGCAATTTCGTCACCACTCCAGCTATATTGCACATCTGTGGACTGTGGGAGGAAGCCGCAGACACAGGGAGAACATCCTAACCCCACCCAGAAAAGTCCCAGGTCCTCAGGTGGATTTGAACCCAGAACCTTCTTGCTGTGAGGACACTGGTTTTCCACATCTTTTCTTAGATCCGTAAACAACGCATCACCTCTGGTGGTTGCAATTAGCACATTTCCTGGGTCACTAAAGGTTTCTACTAAAACCTATTCAAGCTTAAAAGTAGCATTAAGTCTTTGGTCTTAGGAGTATGCATGCTGTTGCTGTATACAGCTGTATGCTTGAGAGCACTGGGCAGTGGTAAACATTTAACACATGGACCGGGACAAATCCAGACTGTCTGCGGTTTAATTTTTACACTTCGTGGATTTTAACAATCAGAGACAGGAAGCACAGCTCTGGGCTGTTTGAGGACACACTATAATTACTTTTTGCTCTTTAAACATGAGAACGAATGGTGATATTTACATTTTCAAATCACAGCTGTTGAAACATTTATTTTGAAATTTCCATTGTACAGTATTCACTTGTTGTGTCTTTATCTTTTTAATCAGAAGTGATGTAAACACTTATAATAAAAAGATATGTCGGACAACCACTTAACATACATTTTACTGGGTTGTCAAAATGTCCAGTGTAGCTATGATGATATTCAAGCATCAGGAGATATATTCTTGAAGCTGGAGGTGAGTATTGAGTCAATATGAACTCTGCTCAGCTGTTTGCCAATGGTATAAAGTGTTTATTCTTAAGGAGGGTGCTGCCTGCCTCACCAACATTAGTCATTACTCAGCCTTCTGTTGCAACATTCATCAGCAGTCTTTTGTTATAAGAGACTTACTCAGTGGTGTAAGAATGCATTTAAGACCATAATTAGTCACACAAGAATGCGTGTAACACGCATGGACAAGAGGAAATGTTACATGAGAAGTGTAAAGTGAAAAATCCATGTATGCTTTTACTGGAGTATTGAATGAAGGAAAAAAAAATCTTTCAATTGGATTTAACTTACCACTCTCTTTTCTCTGAAGTCTATTCCGACTGTAGTGATGAACTTAGAGTTGAACTTGCCATCAGTGTGTTGGTAGAGGAAGCTCGTCTTTCCCACGCCAGAATCACCAAGGGCGAGGAATTTGATGAGGTAATCATATTCCCCATCAGACATAGTGAATGGCTAATTTCTGAAACACAAAAGCAAACAGACTCAGGCAACAGATAGGCACAGCATCTGGAGAGGAAATTAACCTCAAAATTAAATATTTGTTTTTTCTAGCCCTCAAATTACACAGTGAAATTGTTAAATGAGCAGAAAACCATGTCATGTCATGTGCATGGGGACACATTTTGAGGTCCTGCACCCACACACCGACAGCGGTCTGCAGGCCATCCAGCAACTCAAATGTTAGAGTACCTTGAAAATGCATGGAGCTCTGAATTAAAAACCTAAAGATAACATTTGTTTTTCTTCAGAAAGATGAAAACTGTGTGGCCAGAGGCTGATATATTGCAGCTCTTCCCTGAGCCATAGAGCTCTATTGTTGTCCAAAAACAATTAAAACACAAAATGAGCTGCACACACATACAGGGTGATGTGTTCCTTAATTGAAATAAAACATGCATACTATAGAATTTATTTAACTTTATCTAATTACTAAATTGCTTAGCTGTTTAAAAATGAAAATACACATTCATAGCCAGTTTAGATTTCAGACGGAGCAGGGATATCGGAGAGTACTGAGAGAGATTAATATCTAATTAACGAACTAACCACTTCCTTCTTCACTATACTCTATAGACACTTACAGCTGCAAAACTAACAGGAGAGTGAGGGAGATGTCGAACGAGCCCAATTTCTATATTCAATACCCACACAGTCCTGAGAGGAGGTCAAATGAGGTGTCACAAGTGAAAGTACTTGTGTGAGGGGGCTGTGGCTTTGTAGGGGCTTTAAGATCTGCCTCCCAAATTCCTAGAGTTCATTTAGGCAAAACATTTCATACATTGTTGAATAAACAGAAGGGTTTAGTTGCCGAGTTCCTCTCCAGAGAGAGGGTGGTGCACTTTTGAGGGAGTAATTCCATTAATCTGCTTAAGTAGTTCTGTTAACCCTCATCTCTGTGCCTTACAGAGTCTGTTGTCTTTCCAGTCGAACTGAACGGTATAATAGTATGTAATTAACACCGTGGCTCTGATCTTTAAACAAATTCCTTCCTCACTCTGGTGAAGGTCAACTGAGAACGGATCTAAAAACAAATGCTAAAACACATCTGTCTCTGCCAGTAGAGGTACATGAAGAACATACTGTTCTACTACAGAACCTTAATGATCATTTTAAAGATTTATTCAACCACAATGGTACACTGAGCCAATATTGGTATATCAATTCAATCTTCCCACACTTGCTGCAGTATAGCATTTATAGTGTTGACAATGAACAATGGAACATAAAACTGATGAGACAGATGAAATAAGTAAAATGATATTATTCATCTGATTACTTTTGTCTGCATTGGTCTTTTTGTCGACCTATCAAAATACAAAAAGCACAGAATCCTGCAAATGTTCATTACTTTTTAGTTGATCGAGAATCAAGAACCTGTGAAATGTGTCAATTTCCCAGCATTTAATTTAATGCAAATGGATTAATTTTCCACATTTCTAACACATTTTACAAGCAGAAATGAACAGGCTCAGCTCCACCTCCGCTGCAGAGAAATACATGATGTCTTTTACACTGTTCCAATATTATGCAGGACCTGCAGACGTAGATTTGAAGAGGTTATGGCATTGTGGGCTAATCTGTGTAATGACAGAGCTGTTTCATCACAATGACACCGTAACAGGAAGCACTTTCAAATTCTTCTGTCCTCCTCCAGCCACAGACGCACACCAAAACAGAACACACTCAACTTTCTGTCGGCTCACTATCACAAGGGCCAGAGAGTCTCACAGTTTCTCTTCAGTTTATAGTTAGAAAGAGAATTTACTGAAGGGGCATGCATTTTCTTACATTTATACTATGATACCTACTGGTTGAAACATTTTCAACTCGATACCGTATGCTTGACCAACTCCAGTCCCAACAATTCAGACTAAGAGCAGATATATCATATGACCAGTGCGTAGAAAAGGATTCGGACAAGTCTTACATTCTTTGGCTGTGAGGCCCAGTGAACCTTTCATCTTTAGCCAAAAGCAGCTTAAAATCAAGATCCATGATAAATGCACTGTGATGGAAACGGCTTGTCTCCAGCTCTGATGTAGCTATAAATGGTGAACAAAGACCACCATACCAAAGAACTATGAAATCCTAAATGCTGCTCAAGGCCCTGTTCTGACTTAGTTTCAGTTATAAATCATGTTTTATTTGCATGTTTTAAACACCATCAGGGCTGCTGTAAGAACACCGGGTTGAATCTGATGCATATCAACTATTGAGCAACTCTTGCAAAGCACACAAACTTTAATTAAATGTTTTAAATTCCATCGGTTTTTCTGGTGAAGCTTTTATTGATTTACTCATTGCTGTTAATTCTTCATAAGATTTACTCTGTTGAAAAGCTCTTTATTTTGCTTTCAGATACGCTTTGCAAATCAAAATCTTAATTTGCCCTTAATTGCCCTAATCAAGCCAAGGCAATCATCATCTCAGTGTTAAGATTCCTATCCTACTGTATGATCAATGAAACAAATAGGATGTAATCATTAATGAGCCTCACATTATAAATAGACTTAAAGCACTGAAGCCCACAGACAAGTTGTTAACATACAGAAGAACTGCTTATGAGCTTGCTTCAGTTTAGTTCAGTCAGTAAAAAGGATGCTTATCACATCAACAACCACGCCTTTATATTCAAACATGAGGAAGATGACTAATTGGTTTAAAACCCCCAGCTTCCTGCCACATTTCATCTTTGTTACACTACTTTCCTCTGATCCTCCATTCAAAAGGCCCTGGTTTATACTCAGCAAACCTAGTTAAAACTAATATAGTCCAGGAAAGCAGTCCTTTGGATGCTCATTTTATGATGAAACTGAGTTAGAGAGTTGTTTGGTCAACTTTATGGTCATTTGGAGAATGTAGTTTGTGGTGCTGCTCAATGTCATTGCATTAAACTGAACAATATTTCCACACTTGTGGACTTTACATTTACAAAAAGAGAGGACAACAGAAATGACTGTAAGCATGTATCAACACCAACTGTTATGTGGTTTAGTTTAGATTTGGCAAGGTGTACCAAATGTGGAATTAGGTGTTGTCAGCAGACCTTTTTACAGCATGCATTTTGACTTGTCGTAGCAGGACAAGCAGAGGTGTAATTCTAAGCATAAATGGTTGCAACACATTTAGGTGAGGGTGCTGTTATTGTGAATGATGGCTCATCTGAATTGTTACTGGTATGATTACTTTTCTTACATTATCATATACCTCAAAAAAAGAAGATACTGAAGCACAAAAGCAGCCATATAGCCAATTTCTTTTTCTTGCAGATGCAGATAATTCATTTTTCTACCAAAGTTATCATATCTATCATATGAAGTTATCCAGACATCATTACTTACTGAAGTCTACGACTTCTATTCGAGATAAAGCAGGTCACAGAAGTGACGCAGTCAAGCAAAACCACATTGCTGGAGACGCAGATTGTATCAGCAAATTTCTGCCGTCTATAATCATACATATCAGACAACTCTTTATTGAGCCCCAATCGCAAAAACAAAACATAGATTCATCTCCTGCAAAGAAGAAAAATGTTATGATGACAAGAAAGCAAATGTTTGCGCATGATGTGTAGCACGTAAAGCTGGACAAAAAACTAAAAAGTTAAGACCACTTCCTAGATGCACTTCCCATACAGTACCTCTCACAGCTGTAAAAGGAAGTGAGCGCTGATGGCAAGGTATTAGCTTAGGCAAGAAAACTGAGTGCAGTAAACAACCAGAGCAATAATCCTTATCCTGAACACTGCCTGACATCAACCGTTCTGAAACAACATTCCTGCCTGGCCTCCTCTACTGGATGTAGACCTCTCCAAATGAAACATAATGACAATGGCTACGTGTTTAAGAGGTGGAAAAGGCCCTGTTTTGCTACCAGATTAAGGCGCCACATAATACAGTACTCTTTTCAATGGAAAAGGCCTCACAGCAGCATTTTATAGCAGTCTAAAAACCAAGTGTGACATATCGCCTGTCTTAATACTAAAAAAATAAAAACTAACTGGTCTAGGACGACACAAACAGCCTCTGAGTGATGATTGTGACAAGATGGCGTAAAGGTTGTTGTTCTTTAATAAGGATGCATCCATATACTGGTGCATTGAGTATATCAGACGACATAAGTTTAAAGATGCAAAAATCAGAATTATTTTGCATTTTCTTTTTAATGTATATTAGTTAATACTAACTACAAAGACGAAATGGAACAATTTGCCTTTTTTCCTCACAATACACTTCTGAATATCAAACACAGACTATTAGATAATACAGAGTAGCAATGTAGCCCCATGGGAAGGTAAATGATGGTGGCTACGATGTGATTCCATTGATAAAGTGCTGCTCGATGCATATGTAAAATGTCAGACTAGATGCCAACACTGCTTTGTTTTTGTTTTTTATGTCACACCTCTTGCTTGCAGAACACCAGCTCACAATTTAAAATCACACACTGGAGCTGCTTTACACCAATGTTAGTTTGTTCAGTGTAAACAAATAAAGGTGGCAAGAAGTACTTTGTGTTGCGTTGTTGCGTACTCTCTGTGTAAAAAGGGCTACTATGTCCCTAAAGTGCATTTTTGTGGGTACCTCCAACCCAAAGTATATCCCTGACAGAAACTGAACAATGATGGTCTTCTTTTGAGATTTTCTTTATTACCTTAGTTCAAGAAGGCCTGAAAACTTATGAGTGTGTGACAGTCTCTTCATGGGCACACTGGGATACGGCACATTTTTAACAGCTCTTGTGAGAACTGTAAGTGTCATATAAATCAATAAATTGTAATAAATATTTTCCATAAATATTTTATATCAGGAATATTCAACTAAAATTGTAAAAGGTCTAGTAGGTCCACCGTCCGTCCCTGCTGAGGTCCAAGTCAGAGGTCTATAAGCCCAACCTATAATATAAAATATTATAAATATTTCATTTGGTACCATTCAATGACTACAAAAGAGTTTTATATTCTGCCTTCAACATGCTCAGGCCCTGTGCTCAGTTAAGTGCTAACGTGCCAGTCCCTTTGATGACAAAGGTTAAAGATAGACCTCATATTGAGACCTAGACCTTATTCAGTTGAACTGTTTTATATGATCAGATCTAGATAAAGCAGATGGGGAGATACTCTGAGCCCTACCTTAACATCTGTTGTCATATTCTCCTACAGTGCATTGGCAGATCCAGGGGTGGGGCCAGTCGAAATCTGATTGGCCCCTGAAGTGCCTCACTTAAAGTGGGACTTCTGAGAATATGTCAGAATTCTGACTTTTTTCCGTGACTTTAAAGACAAAAAACATTTTCAGACTTCTGATTTGAGTCTAGATGGGCAAAGACATTGGAAATGAATGAATGTGTGAAGCGTTTCAGTTCCAGTCATAAAAAATGCACACTTGTTCTATTTGGCAAACAAGGAATGAAATATACAGATCTTACTGCATGAGGAAAAGTGCATGGATGTTGGACATATACTTAGCCCCTCTTTGTAAAATGTGGCGCCTTTGTGGCCCCAGAGTTAGAAAAATCCTACATCCACCCCTGCTACAGTGGGAGTTAACCCTAGGAGCTGTGTTTGCCAGACATGGCTACCACCCATGCACACCAGCAAACAAAAAGCAGCTTTAATCATTTGTCTGGGAGAAGTGGTTGACCCACCCTGGGCAGCTCTCCAACACAGAGACCAGCAGCTCCTTGGAAAAATGCGGATGTGAACGTGCTGTCAACTCGAAAAGGCTATGATGATGTGCAACTCAGAATAAAATCAAATGACAAGAGCATCGTGCATCTTTAACACGTCTGGCTGCCAAAGCTGGCCACTATCTTATCATTAAAATATACCATGTGAGGATTTATCTGCAGTGGCTCCACCTCCACTGTGAAGCATGTACAACTCCTTCACACGGAGGCAAAAACAAATCATTAAAGTGTAACAAATAGAAAGCCGAAGGACCCTCAGCTGGTCCTCATGTGGCTGTCACTGTCGTGGTCAGGTGGCCTCTTAGGAAAGAATAATCACTTTTTTACTTGAGGTGCATCCTTCCAAGAAAACTAACGCAAGACTTTGGATGCCAACTTCCCAGACATATTGTAGCCTATTTATGGGTACAAACGAACCCAAACACTTAAATGTCCTGCTTTGAGACCAGGTTTAGTTCCATAAATAACGGCGAGAAGCAATAGTGGACAAAGCTAAGAACCGTGAGAAGACGATAAAGCAGGTGTAAAAAAATGTGCAACGACAACAACCTTTCGATGAGCTCGTTTTGGTTTTACTAACTCAGAGCGGACGTGAATCAAAAGGAGAGTTTTCCACCAGTCGTAAACTCCTGACAGATGCTACAGACTGATCTCACCGACTGACATTTCCTGAAAACACATTTTAAATACTTACCAGCGCCGGGGCGTCGCTGCTTGGCACCGTGTCGTGGTGTTAAGACCAAAAAAAAACGAGTCGAAAGCGACCTTTGAAGACTTTTGTGTGCAGCGAATATCTGAAGACTTTATATTGTCCGTCGCATTGGAGCCATGAGCTGACATGAGACCTGCTGCTCACTGAACTGAACAACCAGCCTTACTTTCCGGGGTTGTCATCTCTTTGTAGAACAGCTCCTCCTCACGGAGGTAAAGCCCGTTACATTTCCAAAAAGACAAATTTGACCATTACATTCTAGACCATTACTTTTCTAGGAGTTTTCGTAATTTTAACACCATCCATAATAAAAGGGCCGCTACATTCCTAAAAGTTAACTGAAGCACAGACCATTATAAAGCTCTGGCGACCAAGGGGGAAGAATGATGGAGATTTAGACTGCTAGAGTTACTATAGCCTACTTAGGTATGTTGTATAAGTATTTTTTTCTTTCTGTTTTTTTTCTTCTTAAATGTAGATTAATATTAATAGAAATGATAATGTAGGTATTATTAGACTTTACAGATCACCGATGGTGACATTTTAAGATATCCAGCATTATATAAATTAACTAAAATAAGTTTTCATTAAAGTGATGTGGGCCTACACATCATTATAACCCAATTATACACTATTCTGCATTCAAACGCTAACCTGGGTAAAATAATTTGAGTATTAATGCCAAAATGTATTTAAAGAATCAAAAGTAGCACTTATTGTGCACTATGTTCCCTATCAGTGTATTGATATCATGTATGAAGTATATATTTGTACCATCGCTGTCCTGTGAGAACCTTGCATCTCTAAAAAATTCAACCTTTCATGAAATCAGAAAATCAGTTTTCAGCTTTGTGGCGATTTTTTAAGCGAGTACATTTTGCTGATAATATTTAAGTTAGAAAGTTATGTCATTGTGTCATGCACATTCAAGTGTGCAGCTTACATGGGCTATAAGGACACCTAATTCCAGTGGTGAAATATATCAGACATGAACATTATGTCTAACATTACAAACACACTACAGTGTCTTCTGTCTCAAGCCTGAGAAATAAAATTGCTACAGAAATGATCCTTTCCTATAACAAAGGAAGAAGAAGAACTGAAGGAAGAAATGAAAGATATTTGACTAAAACATGCAAGCCTAAAAACATCATAGCATGAACACTAAATTATGTACTGGAGTTAATCTTCAAATTTACCTAAATCATACAATCACAAAGGGGATCCAGCAAACCTGTGTTTCTGTGGCTCATGTGACTTGAACACATTTTTTCACATACTTGTTTGCATTATAGTCCTTTCTATTCTTTATTTAGCTTTGTCTAAGCTGCTATGAAAAACGAGTCATACACTTTGAATATGTACACATACCTGCCAAATAAAACTGTTTCAGCTTCATCTAGTTAATCAGTAAATAACATTTTACATACCTATGCTTACACATGTATTTTTTTAGCTTCTTCCCTTGTAAGGTCTGGGAATGAAAACAGAAATGCATAATGACTTGTGAAACATTTTGAAACAGATAATGCAGAAGGTCAATTTGTTAAATATTTTATTTTTGTACATTAACAATCATACAAGAACCAAAACAAAGCATGAATTTATCCATGCTGGTCTTGCCTTTGGCTCGGTCTCCAGCTCTGACAGTCCAGCAGCCTCTAATGTCATTCTGCTGGCTTCTGTCTGTGAGATATCTTCTGGGAGTGATGAATTATTATGACGTATTGTCTTTTTCACTCAGTGTCTTTGGTGTATCTTGGTTTTGTTGTCCTGAGGTCTTCAGCACAGGTTCAAAGTAAGGTCTGTAGATATAAATACCACCAGCGACTCCAAGCAGTGTGACGAAGGCCACCTGTGTGAATGGTATTCTTCTTCTGAACATGACTTCTTTTAATATGAAATCCCAATGTTGAGAAATGGGATGATCCTGGAAGAAGAGTAAAGTGGTGTTATCTAAGACACTTTATTTAGACACTCTGAATTGTAATCTAAGAGTCTATTTATCATTTTGAAACTCCTGTGCTCTGTTGAATGTTGCATGTTGTTGCAAAATTGTAGGCATAACTTTCTGCATGGATGTTGCAAGCTTACTGCTGTGTTGCTGGCTGTGCTGGACCAATGCTATTGTTTTAATAGCATGTCAAGAGTCACTGCGTAGTATTTCGGCATATATTATAATAAGTCCAATATAGTAAAAAAAAAAAAAAAAAAAATCTAAATCCCTGATAAGCAACAGCATTCCTCGTCATGTGCCTTCATCCACGTGGGAAATGTTTCAGTCAAAAGTGTTTGTCACCTTAAGCTATCTGACATCATTAGAAGTCTTTTGAAGAAGGGTTTGTTGACATGATGTATTTGGAACAAGGAATATCAGATAAGATCAGCCTGTATGCACCATGACCGATGGCAACATCCATAATTACAGTACACTGCCAAAAATCAATTTTATGGTCATTAAAACCACTCTGTGACACAAATGTTATCTCTTCTGTGATTTTAAAACTGTTTCGACTGAATATTAAATGCATTTTAATTGGTCTTATTTTGAAAAACCCAGACCAGACATACGGACAAGGCGTTTACTAGTTTGACAGATTCCTATAGATTTACTTGAATCCATCTTAAACGTAACATTAAAGCTAGTTTAGAAGCGTTTCTCTTTAAACGTCACAACTCACCAAAGAAGCGTTTTTTCCCCCGAAGTGTCTGTCGTCACCAAACACAGACAGACAGAAGAATAGAGGTGAAAATACAAGATAACAACTACAAGGACTCCACGGGGCCTGGTGTGCAGACGGCCATCTTTACCTCTGTGGCTTCACCCTGCTCAATGAAATGGCTTTGCTTTGACAGTGGCGCCCCCTAGCGCACAAATAAGCATTGTAAAAACAGTTCGCACGTGGTGTGTTTTCATTTCACTTCTGATATATAATCGATACTAAATTTACACAAACTAAAATAAAACTTCGGCATTTTTGTCTGGAAGTGGGTGTATGAAGAAGGGCTGTGGTTGTATCTACTTTATCACTGTGGCCTGGAACAGCATATTCAGGAAGTGTATACAGCTTAATCATCCTCATAACATATTGGAAGAACAGTAACACCAAATAAATTATTTTATTATTCTCTTCTCTTCTTCTCTTTTGCATGTTATCTCTTATTCTTCATCTTTCTTATCCTAACAACCAATCTTTTATTGTTGTTTTGTCTCTGAAGGTGTGAATTAGTCTCTTTTATTTTTCTCTTGTCTATTTTATCTTTTGTTTCATCAGTCACTTGGACAGCAGTTTGAATGGCATGTAAGTTGCTTGAAAGGTGCTATATAAATAAAGTTTGATTGATTAATTGACTGATTGATTGGGCCATATGATACGTGTGCTGTGCTCAGTGCTGACATGGGAGAACTGGAAACACACCACTGGAGCAGGAAAGCTTGTTTCTATGTTTATTGCTTTTGGTGTTAAAAATAAAAGACATGACCGTTTCCATCTTTGAGAGAAGCAACAAGTAACAAGAGATCATGCTACAGATAAATGGTAACTTTAAACCTGATGAAACTGAACTATAACTCTAAGCAGTAAGAGAAACACATGTAAGGCCCACGGGATGGATGTGAACAGAATATTTTATATATGGATATGGATATTTGAGTCCATGCACTTGTAAAAAACAACATCAGCTTAACTAACGTAACTTCTGTGTGCTTTCTCGTCTTGCAGGTTCTCATGGATTGTGGTTGGACCTACTGCTGTAGTCCTGTTTGACACCCACTGATTCTATTATTATCATTAATGATATTTTCATATTGTTCTTATTCTTATTATTTATAGAGTCGGTATCTGAGGTTTCTGGCTGTTAAAAGCTAATTTTTCTCACTTCAATCACCAAGTGCTTGCTTATGGGGGATTATTGGGTCTCTGTTAAATAAAGCATAAAACTAAACAAACAAACAAACACACAAACAAATAAACAAATGTTTAGACAAGTTTAAAAATAAAAATAAAAATATATGTATATAGTATGGTCTAGACCTGCTTTTTTGGAAAGTCTGATGCATTAACTTTTGTTGTGATTTGGTGCTGTATGAATAAAATTGACTTGACTCAACTAGCTTCATGATGTTCTTATTTAAAAAAATCTTTTCACTTTTTATTGTGTGAAATGTGTTATTTTTCGATATAAAAATGCTTATTCTAATGCTGCAGTTCAATTTGAATTGGCCTGCGACCTTGAGACTCATCGTACTTGAGGTGTTTGCAGTGTCGGACTTTTACTTTGAAATGAGGAAGTAATATTTCACCGGAAGTACGTTTGAATACGGAAGCGCTCCTTAAACCTTTCACCACAGCAATTCAGTCTGAGCTAACTGGAAGTCAACATGAATTCATTGTCGTCTTGTTGAAGTTGTAAAAGTTTAATACTGTTGGTTAAATCAACGGAAGTATCGTCTAGGATGTTCACTCGTAGCACCTGACCAAACAGCTTACGTTCATTTGGTATATTTAAAGTTCATTGTGTTGCCTGAGCTTCTGAATCTGACTGAACACACCTTACTCAACATACTGACAGGTGTACCATGTTGGCAGCAGAAGAGCCGACTGACAAAATTACCTGATGGAGTCCATCCGACCACGTCTCAAATTTGGGAATAAAGTCGAGGAAGTGAAACTGAGGAAACGAAAATCCCAACTGTACTCAAACAAAGATGAATCCCCTCTTAACAATGGTTTGGCCCTTATATGTGATATTTCCACTTCTGGACAAAAGCAGATTGAAGTAACCAAACAGCTGTCCAATGATGATAGAAATAAGAAATGTAATATTACTAATATCATGTGATTTTTTTAAAACTCCACAGGTGTGCTGAGAGCCAGAGTTGTTGTGTTTTGTGTGGTATTCAGACTGATCAACTGCTTCCTGGTTCAGACCAGCTTCGTCCCTGATGAATACTGGCAGTCTCTGGAGGTCTCCCATCGTATGGTCTTCAAATATCCTTTGACATTTATCATATGTGTGACTGGACAACTGAAGATTATTATTATTATTTATTATTATTAGCAACAAATAGTAGTGTGGTAAGGGCTGTTATAATAAAAATCAATTGTTTGTTAATATCTATTAAATTCCCAGATCCAAAAAAGATGCATTACAATTATGTAGTCTGCAACACCCGAATAATTGTAATTTTTAATTTTTTCTCCATCCTTTAGATTGTCCCACACTGTAACTTGTAATGATTTCTGATTCTCTTCACACACAACGTCTCAGATTTATTTATTTGTAATCAAACCAAGTTGAGTCCCGTTGAGGTTGGGAATCTCTTGGAAAGGAGACCTGGCCAATAAGACAGCATTGAAAGATGCAGACAAAACAATACAAAGTCAGGCAACAGATAAAACAATAATAACATTACCAAAAAGGCTAAAACAAGCTGAGAGAGTAAACTGAAGATTAATTTATCAAAGAATTGACCTTAGTGGTGAATTTTGCTGGATATTCCTTTTTAATTGTTTAATTTTCTCTTGCAGACAATTTGAAGTGGCTGTAGCAGAAGACAAAAAGCTTTCTGTATGTAAGGACAGATATATGCTCTGCCCCTATGCTTTCAGATCACTACCAGAAAGAAAGCAATGGATAACAATCTGCTTCTGCTTTGTCAGACTATGTGAATACGTAGAGGTAGAAAACCTTTGACCCAATTGGGTATTAAATCACTTATAAAGGAACTTCTTGATTTTTCACCTATTGTATGTGACTGTGTGAAAACTAGATTGTTCTTACTGCCTTCTTTGTGGATATTTTTATAGCAGCATTTTATTTTTAGACATAATTATGTGATTTTGCCGTCTTGACAGCTACAGCTTTGTGTTGTTTGGGTAACCTTTGTTTCTTAAATGCAACAACATAACATGCAACTCTTGCCTTTTGTGAAGCTACAACCTGTAGCTTGATATTATTTCTATTATTACTTTTGTTGCTTTTTGTGCCGTTACAACTTTAACATGTGAGACTTATGGGTATCTGACCTGGGAATGGAAGGAAGGAATAAGAGGATTCTCCTATCCACTCCTCTTTGCTGTCATATACAAGATATTACACTTCATAAACTACGACTCCGTCGACCTCCTGGCAAGTTCACATATCTTCTATTCAGACAACTTTTATATCAGCACGTCATTAAGAAAATACATTTACTTAAGTCACTTTGGTTCTTTAACTCTGGTCTGGTTGGTTCTGCAGATATGGCTCCCGCGAATATTTCAAGCACTCCTGGCTGCCTTTGCAGATGTAAAATTCTTTTTCCTCATCCGAACGTTGGAAAGTTGTGACATTGCAACATGGACAGTAAGGAGTTAATCTGTAAACTCTGTGGTTTACTGCAGTACTGCAAATATAGAATAATAGAAGGAGAGAAGGTCCAGATGTAAGCTATGCATACAGTTGTCTGTTCATGCTCTTTCAGTTCTCTAGTCACTTTAAACAGACCACTTATGATTTTGTTCTGGCCTCTAGTTCTTCTGCCATCTGTGCTCGTGGTTCTCATGGTACTGCTGCACCAGGACTCTGACCAACAGCATGGAGACCACCATCACCTGTCTGGCTCTTTTTTACTTCCCCCTTCCTGGGTCCAAAACACACAACAGGTTTTGACTTGTCACATCTTTTTTGTATTTAGTGGCTCATATCTAAACTAGATCATGTCACGGACACATTATTGTTTTTTTCCAGCAAAAAATATTTAACCCTGGTTGCCTTGGCCGTCATTGTCCGACCGACAGCCCTGATTGTCTGGTTCCCTCTGTTGATTTACCATTTCTGGAAGGAAGATACAAAACTGAGACTCATCACTCATGAATTCATTCCTATAGGGTTTGCACTTTTAATCTCCTTTCAAATTACAGTAATCAATATTTAATCCTCATGTGTTTAATTGATCATCTTTTTTTATTTCTCCTTTCCAGAGCTGCGGCTGTTGTGATTTCAACAGTGATCGACTGTATATTCTATGGAAAGGTAAGACAATCAGTAAGATTTTTAAATTACACTAAGTGCTGTTTGTTAAGTCAAATATAACAATGACTATCTGTTTTTCCAGTGGACCGTGGTCCAGTTCAACTTCCTGAAGTTTAACATCTTCCACAGTGTGGCTGATTTCTACGGCTCTCATCCATGGCACTGGTATTTCACTCAGGGGTTTGCCGTTGTGATCGGCCCTCATCTTCCTCTCTTTCTTCACGGATGCACTCTGGCCTACAAAAGATATAAAATTCTGTTGGCGGCAGTCGTCTGGACGCTCGTGGTTTACAGGTAAAAGGTCTGCGTTCACATTCATGGGCCCGTTTTCGTCAAACTTTCATCCAAAACATACATTTTTACCTGCCACCTTTCTTCCTCTCAAGTGTCTTTGCTTGCTCATTGTTGTTTATTGGTTCATTGCTGCCACTTTTAATCAGTGGAATAGTATGAAATCATTCGCAGGACTGTGTCAAATGTATGACAAGAAATAAAAGGGGGACCCACTCATGAAAATGTTTTTCTGCCAATGTTAAAAATCTCCTCTTGTTTCACTCATAGCAGTTTGATGAATATGGGTCCTCGTAGGTCTTAATGTCTTGATGCCCAACAGACAAATAATGTTGAAATCTTTGCTTCAGTTTGCTTCCTCACAAGGAGTTCAGGTTCATCTATCCGGTGCTGCCATTCTGTATGGTCTTCTGTGGTAAGTTCTCAATTTCACACCACAGTGAACAGCACACAAAAAACACAAGATGTTTGAACACTTCTTCTACTCCAGGGATTTCTTTGGCTCATTTGAAAGTGTGGCGACGAGCTGCTGCATTCCTCTTGTTGGTGAGCAACCTGGCTGCAGCTCTGTACACCGGTCTGATCCACCAGCGAGGCACTCTGGATGCCATGACTCATCTCCAGACACTTTGTGACGTCCGCAGCTTCTCCAGCCCTCTGCAGCCAGATGTCCTCTTGCTCATGCCCTGTCACTCAACGCCTTTTTACAGGTACAGTGCAACCCTTCGCACCATGACGTGTTACTGAAAAATACATAAATGAGGGGCAAGCTGCACATTCATCACTCTTTATCTCAAATTCTGATGTTCTGGCACATGAGAACGAGAATTATTGGAAATTCTGTAAGGAGGTTTGACACTGAATGAAGAGGAATGCTGATCAGTCATGTCAGACAATAATTATGAAATAAAAATAAAATTGCTATATCAAACAAGTTATTTATATTTAAGTAAATGATGTTCTGTTGGCACAGTGGAGTTTGTATGTTCTCCTGGGTTCTCCAGCTTCCTCCCACCACCAAAAACGAGCAATATAGTTGAATAGGTGACTCTAAAAATCGCCTGTAGGTGTGAATGTGAATGGTTCTTTCTCTATGATGCTACATGTAGCAGCTAATGGATCACTCTTTGCAGCCATGTCCACTGCCCGTTGCAGATGAGGTTTCTCGAGTGCCCTCCAGACCTCGGAGAGGACGGTTACGTTGATGAGGCCGACAGGTTCTACAGCGATCCTCTGCACTGGCTCAGGACTTCATTTCCATACAGATCTTCTCTACCCACCCATCTGGTTTTGTTTGACGTTTTAGAGAAGGTAAGATATTCAGAAATGACCATTCTCTACATATAAATGTTGTCCCTACTATATAATGTCTTTTTTGTTGTTTTGTAGGAAATCTCGGTGTTTTTGCAGACGAATAATTTTATGAGGACAGCAGAGATATTTCACACTCATTTTCCTGAGGGAAGAGTTGGAAGAAGCATATTTATTTATGAAAGGCACTGACAAACACTGGATCACTGGCAATTTTCTTACCTTAATGACAAATGGTATGAATTTGCTGCTTGAACATTTTAAGATCTTTTTTTTCATATATCATTGTGTCAAATGTGTTTGCTTTTATCTTTCACAATTAAATTTGGTGTGAAATTATTTTTCCAGTCTTTTTTCCCCCAACATGTAAATAAAACAAAACTGCAAGGTCCAGTTAAAACAAGCTCGAGGTGGAATGTTAGAAAACTGCTATTTAACTCTAAAAGCAACCCTGTCACACAAACCTGTCTTTGTAGCAGCATAACAGAACAACTACATGACTGTACATGGAAATAAGTGGCATTTCTTTGGTTCCTAATCACATTTTCTGCTCAATATGTTATCTTTAAGGATGTGTATTGATGGTCAATAATTTACAGGCCAAAATAATGCTAAAATTCTTCATTTTCATGTTTGTCAAATGAACTCATATTTGTCATGTTACTAATGTACAGATGATGTAAGATCCTACTTCAACGAACAAAACAGATCAAGGACATTCAGTAGCATTAAAACGTTAACATTGTGCAAACTTACAAAATAAAAGGAGACTTTGCATGTAAATATCGCCAACAATAGAATTTGCAACTATATTAGAAAAAGTTGAGATATTTTCAGTATTTGGGACCAAATGGCATCGGACCCAGTTCTATTTTCACATCAGCCATGTGTCTGTCTGTGTTTCTTCCTGATTGGCTCCACTTTCGTTCGCTGTGTGGTTGAGATCTGGCTCTCTGCTGCTTTCGCTGTTGATGCTTTGCCTTGGAATCCTTAAAGTCTGTGTTGGGTCTTTCAAACCGCCTGCTGTGTGATTGAAACAAATGGTATGAATGAATATTAAAGTGTTAAACCCATATATGTACAAGCTCTAGCATGATAATGGAGAAAAACGGGCAATATTCACAAAATGACAAAGTTTCTACCTGAGAATCATCTAAAACAGATGAGTCCTGTCATTAACACGTTGGTCTAAGGAGTAATTGACTAAACATCTTAGCAGCAAGAGCTCCAAAATCTGAAGTTAGAGGCAGTCCAGAGGAATCCTAAAGTCACTAAGACCTGCTGACAATCAGTCATCTGCACATCACGGAGCTGCAGTATATATACAGTAGAACTTGGGTGAGTTAATAAGAATCAGTTCCTCAACAAATCAATCCAGTTGCAGCAGAGGTGATTTTATGCACAACTCTCCACGACTTCAACACTGGAAAAATATGCTTTGCAGCATCTATTTACTCTATTAGAAATGCTTTTTAAACCCAAACTTGTTCAACAGTTCATTAAGTATCCACCGCCTGTAATACGTAGATAAAACTGCTTATCTATCTATCTATTTTGATTATCAAGTAATATTTTCAGTCGTTCATAAAGTCTCTAGTTTCTGGTTTCTCATGAGTTTAGATCCAATCCTGATCTGATTTTCATTTTCTGATACAACAGTAAACTGAATATCTAGATTTTAAACCATTGGATAATCCATCCATCTATGTTGCACTCCTGTGTACGAATGACCTTTAATTTCAGCATTTAATGACCGAGGCTGGCCGCCTGCCAGCTAATCACTGTTGACATATTGAGCATATTAGTAATGTGTCAACTACCCCATTTCTCTAAACTGTGGATTAAATCCTTGACTGTCTTTCTGATGGGGCTTTCCTAACAATTTACTGAGATGTTTGCTGAAAAATTTCCTTTCTGACTACAAAGAAACTCTTAGAACTAGTAGCATCTTCAACGCGGCCTTCTACTTATAGGATACTTCGTGAATGAAGCCCAAGGAGACTCACCGCGGGCCATAGACTTTTGTGTAAGCCTCTCCAAAGAAGTGCCGGTAGACGTAGTCATCAAGATCTTCAAACACATCGTCGTCAAGTCCGTGATACTCGTGCATGTCATTCAGATAGTCCTCCACGCCACTGACAAAATCTGTGAAAAGCATCCGGTCGTGGATGAACACTCCGTTGTGGAAGAAGTTGTTGATGAACATCTCCAGGTCTTTCCAGTGGTGGAAGTGGTCAACTTCCTGCTGCAGATAGCTCCGCAGCAGCTGGTAAAATTCATCTGCCCGGATCGGCTCCGTGGCTTTGTTGAATAAACTCATGGACTCCTGGTAGGCACATTCGTAAACCTCGGTGCATCCTTTCAAGTTGGACTTGTGGACGTTATGACCTCGATCTTTGTGAACTTTATCTCCTAATTTCCGAGTTTTGTGGTTGCTCTGGAAGGAGTCATCAAATTCGTGCGAGTGTTTGTTATTGGGTTTGTGGGATCTGTGCTGCCACGACTCTTTAGCCTTCTTCTTATCATAAAAACCTCTGGCTTTGTTGATGAATGTTGAAGCTGAATCCTTAAAATTTCTGAAAGTTGATTTTACGGAATCTGAAAACTTCCTCAGATTCTCCTTCACAGCTTCCTTTGCTTTTTTTATCCGCTCTTTGTGGTGATGGACAAACTCCTTGGTGGAATTCTTCACAGCATCAAATGTCTCTTTCATATTCCCTGTCATGCTTGGTTTTTTGTTTTTCACTTTAGACTCTGTGTCTCCTTTGGCTCTCTCCTCTTTGGTTTCTACATACAGCCTCTCCCACAGGTCAGAGCGCTGCTGCTCAAAGCTCAGTCTCTTCTCCAGCTCCAACAGTCGGGACTGTAGCTCTTCTGCCTCTTTTGCTTCCTTTACAGCTCCAGGAATGCGTGTTTTCAGCACATTTATCTCTCTCCTGAGCTCATCTGTAACCTTTTTCTCCTCGTCGAGTTTCTTCCTCAGTGTCTGTGCCTCAGCCATCATGTTGTCCCTCTGGCTGTGGAAGTTTTGGATCAGCTGTTTATCCTCCTCCAGCTGGTCTTTCAGCCTGTGGTTTTCCGACAACAGTGAGTCGGCCCTAGCTCCCATCGCCTCCCGATCTCTGATTTTAGAGCGCAGGTTTCTCAGTTCTTCTTGTAAGGTCGACAGGGACTTTTCTTCACGTTCAAGGGAGCTTTTCAACTGCTGGTTCTCAGCTGTCAACCTCTGCTTCTGAGACACAATGTTAGTCCTCTCCTCAGCTTTCTGTTTCAGCAACATCTCCAGGTCATCTCTCTGGGCCTTTATGGTAAAAGAAGGTACAAAAGAGAAAGTTAAGGCTTTTACAGTGTTTACATGAGTCATGAGTATTGAGGGTGATCACAAGGTTCATTCAAATCATCAGCATTTGAACAGTGAAACAAAATGCAAAAAGAAAGGTGAAACATGGAGCTTTTTGCTTCAGCTTTGATTTATAACTCGTGTTTGCTTATTATAATACTGCATTTATTGTGCCTTTGTATTATTAAGTTACCTCAATGTGCCTTTGTTGGATGTTGAGCTCCTGGTTCTCTTTCTGTACCTTCTCAATCACCTCTGTGAGCAGTGAAACAACTGTCTGATCATCCAGGTCGTCCAGGTCAAAGTAACCCCCCTGGAGCAGAGATGGAAAAGGACGAAACAAGTTATGGTCTATTTAAGTCGTAGTTATACGGTGATCAGAGATCATGTTCACTCAAAATATTAGTTACTGGCATCTGAGTAAATAGTTGAACAACAAAACATAATATATCTCGTATCATATCTCATATATTATGATATATATAATATATAAATCTGGGAAAATCATCACTTATTCATCACACATTTATTTTGGATCATCAAATTGGATTATGGATTTCCATTTTACATGCAGCAAAGGTAAGGCTGACCCTGAGCTTCTAGTAATATTTTGGGATGTTCCTCATTAAAATTTTAATTCAAATTAAAAACATAAAATGAGCGAGAAAAGTAAAAACACCCATCTGGTGTAATACAATGGAAAATAAAAGAGCCCTCCAGAAAATATAATGGTTCATGTTGTTACTTCTAGTTCTATGCTTGACTAATAGTCGATTTTAAGGCTTTGTAGTGACGTTGGATTTGAATGCCTTGTACTTAAAGTTGTTTCTAAATATTTTATCCACTTTGTTCACATACATAGCCAGAGGTATAAAGTTATACTTGAACCAACAGCTCTCTGACACAGTTTTAACAATCACAAATGGCACAAAAAGGTGAGATCTAACGTTGATTTCTGTTGTATTATGCTGTATCAGACTGCAGGGTTTCTATATTTGGTTAAACAATCATTTCAGAATAATTTCAACACAAAACATACAAAAGTAAGTATTATCATGTATGAAAAAAGTCCCTTAAATTGCCATAAATGAGTTAATCTTTGCTTGAGTTGTGACCTGTGTTGTCACTGACCTGGTTTGTAACATGTTCTCCAACATGCTGGTAAAGCAGATCTCTCACATCATCAGGTTCGTTCAGTCTCATTTTCTCCATTGTTTTTTGTCTTTCTTGAATCTGTACTGTGCCTGTGAGATTTGCATCACAAACATATATTATTTACACATTATTTACACAACATTAGAAAGAACTGCAGTGTTCTATAAAGTATAAAAGTCAGAAACATGAGAAGTAAAAGGGGGACATCAAAGATAAGGACTGCACAGAAAGCACCTTGTCTTACAACCAAAATAAAGAGGAAAAATCTGACATTTATAATCATCTATTTTGTCTGTCACCACTCTGTCTGTATGAACTATATATGCATGTACTCTGTCTGTATGAACTATATATGCATGTACTCTGTCTGTATGAACTATATATGCATGTACTCTGTCTGTATGAACTATATATGCATGTACTCTGTCTGTATGAACTATATATGCATGTACTCTGTCTGTATGAACTATATATGCATGTACTCTGTCTGTATGAACTATATATGCATGTACTCTGTCTGTATGAACTATATATGCATGTACTCTGTCTGTATGAACTATATATGCATGTACTCTGTCTGTATGAACTATATATGCATGTACTCTGTCTGTATGAACTATATATGCATGTACTATATATATGTATGTACTATATATGCATGTACTATATATATGTATGTACTATATATGCATGTACTATATATATGTATGTACTATATATGCATGTACTATATATATGTATGTACTATATATGCATGTACTATGTATGTACTATATATGCATGTACTGCGTCTGTATGAACTATGTCTGCATGTACTATATATATGTATGTACTATATATGCATGTACTTTGTCTGTACGTACTATATATGCATGTACTGCGTCTGTATGTACTGTGTCTGTATGTACTATATATTCATGTACTATGTCTGCATGTACTGCGTCTGTATGTACTGTGTCTGTATGTACTATATATGCACGTACTATGTCTGTATGTACTATATATTCATGTACTATGTCTGCATGTACTGCGTCTGTATGTACTGTGTCTGTATGTACTATATATGCACGTACTATTTCTGCATGTACTATATATGCATATACTGTGTCTGCATGTACTGCGTCTGTATGTACTGTGTCTGTATGTACTATATATGCATGTACTATGTCTGTATGTACTATATATTCATGTACTATGTCTGCATGTACTGTGTCTGTATGTACTGTGTCTGTATGTACTATATATGCACGTACTATTTCTGCATGTACTATATATGCATATACTGTGTCTGCATGTACTGCGTCTGTATGTACTGTGTCTGTATGTACTATATATGCACGTACTGTGTCTGTATGTACTATATATGCATGTGCTGTGTCTGTATGTACTATATATGCATGTGCTGTGTCTGTATGTACTATATATGCACGTACTGTGTCTGTATGTACTATATATGCATGTGCTGTGTCTGTATGTACTATATATGCACGTACTGTGTCTGTATGTACTATATATGCACGTACTGTGTCTGTATGTACTATATATGCATGTGCTGTGTCTGTATGTACTATATATGCATGTGCTGTGTCTGTATGTACTATATATGCACGTACTGTGTCTGTATGTACTATATATGCACGTACTGTGTCTGTATGTACTATATATGCACGTACTGTGTCTGTATGTACTATATATGCATGTGCTGTGTCTGTATGTACTATATATGCACGTACTATGTCTGTATGTACTATATATTCATGTACTATGTCCGCACGTACTGTGTCTGTATGTACTATATATGCACGTACTGTGTCTGTATGTACTATATATTCATGTACTATATATGCACGTACTATGTCTGTATGTACTATATATTCATGTACTATATATGCACGTACTGTGTCTGTATGTACTATATATTCATGTACTATGTCTGTATGTACTATATATTCATGTACTATGTCTGTATGTACTATATATTCATGTACTATGTCTGTATGTACTATATATTCATGTACTATATATGCACGTACTATGTCTGTATGTACTATATATTCATGTACTATGTCTGTATGTACTATATATTCATGTACTATATATGCACGTACTGTGTCTGTATGTACTATATATTCATGTACTATGTCTGTATGTACTATATATTCATGTACTATGTCCGCACGTACTGTGTCTGTATGTACTATATATGCACGTACTGTGTCTGTATGTACTATATATGCACGTACTATGTCTGTATGTACTATATATGCACGTACTGTGTCTGTATGTACTATATATGCACGTACTATGTCTGTATGTACTATATATGCACGTACTGTGTCTGTATGTACTATATATTCATGTACTATGTCCGCACGTACTGTGTCTGTATGTACTATATATGCACGTACTATGTCTGTATGTACTATATATGCACGTACTATGTCTGTATGTACTATATATGCACGTACTGTGTCTGTATGTACTATATATGCACGTACTGTGTCTGTATGTACTATATATGCACGTACTATGTCTGTATGTACTATATATGCACGTACTGTGTCTGTATGTACTATATATTCATGTACTATGTCTGCACGTACTGTGTCTGTATGTACTATATATGCACGTACTGTGTCTGTATGTACTATATATTCATGTACTATGTCTGTATGTACTATATATGCACGTACTGTGTCTGTATGTACTATATATTCATGTACTATGTCCGCACGTACTGTGTCTGTATGTACTATATATGCACGTACTGTGTCTGTATGTACTATATATTCATGTACTATGTCTGCACGTACTGTGTCTGTATGTACTATATATGCACGTACTATGTCTGTATGTACTATATATTCATGTACTATGTCTGCACGTACTGTGTCTGTATGTACTATATATGCACGTACTATGTCTGTATGTACTATATATTCATGTACTATGTCTGCACGTACTGTGTCTGTATGTACTATATATGCACGTACTATGTCTGTATGTACTATATATTCATGTACTATGTCTGCACGTACTGTGTCTGTATGTACTATATATGCATGTGCTGTGTCTGCATGTGCTATGTTGGTAACGATTAACTGTGGTTATCAAATAAATGTCGTTAAAGATACAATATTTGCCTCCAGCATTCAGTGGAATATTATGGAGCCAAAACCCGAGATACTCATTTAGTATTACAAATATTTGCATTCATTTCTGATAACTGGAAATGTTCAAGTATATTTTCTGGATTTACAATAACGTCAGTACAAAACGTACCATGAAAGTGTCCAAAGACCATGCTGATGGCTAAAACGAGGGCGATCAGGATACACTTGTTGAGGATGCTACTGCCCTCGCCTTGCATACTCTGGACACCCAGACCAGCAGCAGGTCTGACCTCTGCTTGCCCCTCCTGCTGCCCCTCATCTTCCCTCTCCCTCCACTCCTCGCTCTGGCCAGACTCCAGCGTCTCCTCCTCCTCATCAGACTCTGTCACGACGCTTGTGGTATTCTTCCTCAACCTTCGTTTTCGGACGGCAGTGCTGCTACTTGGTCTGTCCTCGTCTTCACTGCTGCTCGAGTTTGTCACTGCCGGCTGCTGCCCTGGGACAACTACAGCAAAATACACCATGTTTTGGAAACGGTGATCATATGGTGGAAAGAAATGAAAAGAAAGAAGAGGTCCACACAAAAATAACAGACTCAAAGAGCACATGAAAGGGGGTTAATCATGCAGACCACAAATGTTACAGATTAACTGATGTACTAATTCTAAACAACAGTAATACAAACTCAATCCATTTTTTTGTTTGTGAAATGAAGACATTAAAAGGACTATTTTCAGAAAATACGCTTATTTGCTTTATTGCCATGAGTGGAATGAGAAGACTGATCTGGCTCTCATTACCAGCCAAGACAGGGTTCTGCACATAACGGCCATAAGGTCACAAAGAGATGTTCTTTAACCCTTTTGTATGGATTAAACAAACAAGATACTATAATTAGCTAGCTGTTATAAGATTGTTTCCACTCTTTGTACTAAGCTGAGTAAACTGTCTGTTTCCTATAACTTCATATTTACAGACATGAGATTTGAATTGATCCTCTCATCTGACCCTCGGTAAGAAAGCAAATAAGCTTATTTCCGAGAATGTTCCTTCATTGTACATGTCGAAAATCGTTGAACCCTTCTTTTATACAAACCAGCTTCAACAAAATTCATAGATACTAATTCAAAACAGGAACAAAACAATGGTACTATCTCTGCATGGGATTTGCTGTTGCTTGTTATCCCTATTAACCAAAAAGAAAAAAAAATCTAAACTTCAAAGAAATTTGCAGATAGCATGTGTTCTGTCAGCAACTGAATGGATTAGTTCTGTGCATTGCTCAGCATCATTAGATTCACTCTGGTTTCAATCAGGCCACCTGTAAAAGAGCGACCTCCAGTGAGCTGACTTCTCAGATGGTAGCCTAACTTCACGAGACTCTGAGGAAGCTTCCAGTGACTCAAAACCAAACCTGCTTTTGCAACGTAGAGAAAAAAAAAAGGTACAGGAGGAAAGATTGTTGAGTTTAATTTATCCATGTTGACTCTTAAAACCAGCTTGCTAAAGAGGACGCGACAATACGTCAGTGTGTCATTGGGTGTGTGTTTGTGCAAGCCTACCAGTCTCTGCAGCAGTGAAGGTGTACTGGCTGCTACAGGGGGTGCCCAGGTACAACTCCTTGTTGGGCTCTGCTTCCAGTTCCACCTCCACCTGCTCGTCCTCCCTCAAGTCTCCGAGACTAACAATGTCTGAATGATCACTGGAGGACAACAGAGACACGTGCTGTTTCTCTGCAGTGTTGTCTCCAGCCTGGAAAAGATACAATATGTTGTATGAAGATCAAATGCAAAGGGAGCAGCAATAAAGTGGCTCTGGATTATTTAAAGAACAGGTTATGCAGGTTATATGTTTGTGTCACCTCTGCAGCATACAGTGTCTCATCTATGACGTGTTCTCCCAGAGTGTCATCAAGTGAATCAGCAATGCTCTCCTCATCACATTCAGCTGAGAATAAAAATCAAGATACAATTAAGACTTATGATTGTAAAGTCAAATGTTAACAAAAATGGTCCCGTCTCACAAAAAGAATGTGAAAAGTGATCCAGAATCTGCATTCATGCATAAATCTGGCTCAAAATTTAATCAACTCTTCCTTGATCCAAGAGCCACGCCTACACATAAATTCTTCAAAATCCATTAGCAAGTGTGGGTGATCGCATAACTTCCTCCAATTCTTGTTGGCAGAGGTGAAAACATAATAAGAGGATTTTTAGCAGCTGACTCACAGGCCTGTGTGTCCTGCAGCTTTGCTTCCTCCACTGGAGGACGCTCCAACAGCTCAGCTCCATATTCCACTGCAGCTTCCGATCCCAACGTCTCGATATCAGAACCCTGTAAACACAAAAAGCATATGATAAGCATCTTTATGAATTAGTAGATTTATAAATTCTGTCTTGTTTGATAACTATAAATAAAACAAACAACACATGCAGACAGACCGTATTGAGCAACAGATCCTAAAATAAATATTTCTGTGTAAGATGATTTGGAACATTGACTGACATGGTTGAAATATTAAAAAAGGTCACTGACATTTTCCACTGTGACTGAAAAAACATCAGATAGATGATGATTTATAGATGATAAATGATCTTAACAGCATGAGAAGATGAAAAGAGCTCGCATCAAGGGAGAAACAGGAACAAATCATAAACAAAAATAGCTAAAAGTTACACAACACAGCTTGTTTTTTTTGGTTTTACTTCACATGTACAAAAATGTATTTCTTTACCAACACCTTGGCTTGGACTGCAGGAATAACAGTCTTTTTGCACTTAGGTTACTGCAGCTGATTCTAGAGAATGGCTTCTTTTCTGCATTTAAAAGATTGTCTTAATGTTTATTGCCATCAATTTGTGCTGTCACATCAGCGTGCTATCTCTGAAAGCATCTTATTACAATCGTATTAAAGGCTTATCATATGAAACTTAAATATTTTCTGTATTCCATTTTACTGCCAGCTCATATGATGCAAAGAAATAAGCCTCCAATAAAAATAAACAGTTTCAGGAATGAGCTGGAGGAAATTGGCAAAATGTTAAATATATTCAACAACTTTCCAAAAGTTGTAAATCAACTTGTATAATTTTGATGTTCTAAACTGTAATGAAGCCTCTTCTCCTTTCTACCCATTTAAAATTTCAAACACTACACAACAACAAATGAAAATAGCCGACATTAGGGAAAAAGATAAAGGATTTGTACCTCATTACTGATGATGGTCCAGCCACAGGACGATTCTGCATCACTTGACGTCTCTGACATTTCCATCAGTTGTCAGTATTAATTAGGGATCTAGATGAGATAAGGAGGATAAACACCGAAGACAGTATGGTTTGGTGAAGTGTGTAGCAGTCAAAAATTATTTTATAATTGTAAACAACCAATAATAACTTACAAATAGAAGACATAACCACGTTTCTTGTCTGCCTCAATTCTATTACTACTTACTACTAATACTACTACTTCTTTACTGGGCTCGTTTGGTAAAAATGAATGTGCTGACCTAGCAATTCAGATTGAGCTTGTGGTGTGGTGTCACACTGACAGCAAATAATGATGCTAGCATCTATTTCATAATGTGTTGTTTATCAAGGCACCACCGGTTTTCTTTACTGCTTTCCTTCAAGTGAGCTGCCAGGGTCAACAAACCTGACTCCAAGAAGCCTGTAACTGGAGTACTGGAAAGTCCCCCTCCCTGGGGGGGGGTACTGGTTTTTGATAACAAAGTAACACAAGTGTATATAGTTACAGAAAGGTGAAAACATTATTTATGAGTTGTGTCTGGTTATTTCAGAAATATTTTTTGATCAATTTAACAGCACTGCTGTTATGGATGGTTACATCTTATTTCACTCACCACCTCCATGATGCCCTGTAGTACAGTCAGTTTGGGAGTCTTGTTAAACATTAGCCTGTCCTGTATTTGACCATTATCCATCAAAAATCGTAGATTTAGAGAAAATCAACTTAAAAAATAAAAATAAAATAGACAGCAGTCAGAGTGCAAACCTCAACTAAGTCTGGGCAAACAACCGTTCAAAGACTAAATTGCATGTTGTGTGAGTTTTGAAGGAAACGTTTTATGGCGCAACTAGGAAGTACATAACTCTAGGTGTTGTCCTTTCAAAGATGAACACGCAGTTATTTCTTTTAATTGTAGTTGGCCTTTTAGGCTGTGATCAGCCATGGATTAACTTGTGTTTTTAATTATTGGTTTGACCAGACTTTGTTTAAACAAGTTTACATTGCGTGTGATTACGTTGTCAGTGTGTGTGTACACTGTCTCAGTGTGCTTGTCTGCACTGCTTCAATGCGTGTCTGCACACATTTCAGTGTTTTTGCCCTAAACGGACTCCCATACAGTAGCTGCTGTACCAGTGAGTCCGACATGAGCTCATTCAGTCAGGTGTGCGTGAAGCACAGGATGTTACACTGCCGATACTCGCTCTGTAGCCGGGTTACCGTTCGTTCTTCAATCTTATTGGGGAAAGATTTTGCATTCCTCACAATAACATACGGTATCCAAGGTTTGGGCCGTCTTTTCCTCACCTGGCTTTACTCCAGCTCTGCATCCCCTCTCCTTTTACTAAACTCCGTGGGGATCTCCGGTCTCTCTGAAGGTTGCGTATCGGTGTGCGGCTCAGCGTTAGCAGCTGTTCCGGATTGTAAACAATAGAACCATGGCAGAATGGCTCTCCCGATGTAATTGAAAACACTAAGTAAAAGGTGAGCATCAAGTCTCACCAATTGCACATCCATAGTTGCAGACGTAATAGGAGAGATTGATGTAGGAGGGAAACACTAACTTGGCCGTGTAATACATACAAACAGAGGATAGCAGCGACCTCTAGATGACAAGACCACGGTAACAGCTAACGTTAAATAATCTTTATACTATTGGAAGACTATAGTCGTGAGCTGTAGCTGACATTAGCTTTGCCCTTTTACATTGCCTACAGAATGTTTGCGGCTAGTTAACTAACTCAGGTTATTCCTCTCTGGGCATCGCCCAAACACACAATTTGTGACGTAGATAGCGTTCGTAATTTTTAGAAGTCCCGTAACATCACCAGCCTTTTAAATAGTAAAAAGAAACAATTATACTCACCACTGCTTGACGCCAACGACGAAGTAGCTGATTGCAAGTAGCTCCCGGGTTGTTGCAGTATGTTCTAACCCAAGTTATTCGATGACAAAACAGCGAAGCCGACTGTGGATGGGAAATGTAGTTTCCAAGCGTTGAAGCCGGCCAAACACCAAATGAAATCCGAATTTGTAAAACTACATATTCCATAGGCCAGCGCGAAGTCTAAACAGGCTCAGTAAGGGTGGAGCCATGTGGGTTGTTGAGGCCTGGTTGCAGCGGCTCCGAAAAAAATATAAACAAGGACACGTGACAAAGTAGAGCGCAACATGACCCCTGACTGCCTACATGATTTAGTAAGACGAAAAGACAACAAAATCACGAGTGTGTTTTGTATTTGCAATGTAGGGTATGAGAAGTATTTAAAATATGTCGCTAATGCTTGAAAAGATCAACTGTCCCTCACAAAACACGTGGTGGTTTTTGTTGTGGGCTAAGCTCACGTTGTATGGCTCCCTGCCATCAGGGTGGTTGGTTGAGTGTACATTATACATGTTTGTCTGGTTCTTAGGGTTCAATAACATTAACTAAGCACTTGTGCTATTACCTATATATTACTGTGTACTTTTTTATTTGAAGCAAATAAATAGGAATTAACACTGAAAAATGTAGACATTATAACACATTCCCACTGCTGTGAATAAAAGCTGAAAACGGACATGAAACACATGAATGTAAAACTAATTATCACCTTGTCCTATAGCTCTATTTCATATTTTTGGAGAAAGGATTTTGAAGTGTGAAGACTGAAATTCTACATAATAAGGAATACTTGTGTAACAAATCTCTCAACATTTTAAACTGATTTATCGTGTATTCTGGTGTATTTTGTTTTATGCAAAATTATTGAAAAATCAGTCATTTGCGGATCAGCATTAATATATAATTTGCTGTTAATGAGTAATAACAGTAGAGGTCAGTGTTGTCAATGTTATGCATAAGGTTGTGCAGGGAGTGTGTGTGTGTGTGTGTGTGTGCGAGAGAGAGAGAGAGAGTTTGTGTGCACTGTTACTTAACATTTACTTCTACATGTCCATTTAGTCACTTTGTATAACGTCCATTAAAACATATTCAAATTATTTCCTTTTGTAAATTTGTTTTAAAGTTTAATGCATGTTTTATGTTAAAGTAGCATAGTTTTTTTAAAAGGGAAAGTTGTACTGTGACTTTTTTTTATCTTAAAATAAAAAAATTGTGAAAGTGAAACTACACATTATGCTCCTTCAGTTTAAGTGCTAAGAGTAGTTCATTATTGGATTATTACTGCTACATTAGTGTGTAAGCATTGTAATGGTGTACCTGCTTGTGCTACCTTATCTACTATGTATAAAATATAACAATGCATGATAATTTATGATTTTATCTTTTGTTTTATATGTTAAACTGTCAAATTTGGAAATAACTTATACAGTACAGTACTTGATTGCTTTGGACTTATTTAGAAATCTGAGGTACTTGTACTTGATTTGGTTTCAACTTTGTTCTTCCACCCAAGCACACCTCAGAGGGAAATATGCAACTTCAATTATTAGATATACTGTATATGGTTACTTTACTAATTATGAAAAGCATATATAGGTAGAGCTGAAATCAGTGGTTGGTTAATCAATTAGTCGACTGACAGAAAATTCAGCATTTGTTCTGATAATCATTGAAGTCATATTTCATGCAAAATCCCAAACTGACTGGGCAAAACAAACATTATGTCATAGGTTTTAATTTTAACTACCATGAGAACCAAAAGCATGTTCAATAAAGACAACCTGAAATTCTTGTACTTTTATTTGAACTGAGAATCAGACTTTTTCATAATTATCCACTTTCTAAAATTTCCTAACTACACATTTTCGTTAAAAACAACTTGCAACTCATTTTGCTGACAAAGACAAACCAACAAAATATAACAAAACATTAACAAAAAATATCAGAAAACACAATAATTACAAAAAGGTACATTCAATTTTCAAGACTTGAAACTTGCTTTCTCTTTAAGGAAGAGCAGCTGTGGGTTCCCCTGAGATTTCCTGTAAACGAGCTGCAGTTCCACCCCACATTAATGAACCACTTAATGCCAAAGGAAGAGCAAACAGTGAGTCAGATGATACGCAGACCAGATTCTGTGTTTCATCTGTTTAAATTCACATACTTGGAGTTTTACATTAATGACCCAAATGCAGTATATTTGCATCTGGACCTATCACCAGAATAGGGGTAACGTATGAAACATGAGGTAGCATTTATGTACCTGTAGGAGGTATGAAGGCCCGATTCAGGACCTGTATGACTCCAGCAGTTGAGTGTACTTCACAAGTTGAAAATGTAAATAGCTGCAGCTTTTGGGACAGAAGAGGTCAATATCACCACAACATCACTTGAGCAAAGTGGTCTGGGTTAAGGAAATACAAAATCTGTAAACATGGTGTTTACAGATTCTGAATAGAGCCCTAAAGCTAAAAAATACAGGATATATGACTACATTATAGTGTTTAAGTGGAAATGAATGATTGAAACTGTGAAACATTTTCATCCGGCTGTCTCACAAGTCAACACTTTATACAGGCATAAAGGAGTATGAGAACACTGAAAATGTCAACATGTCTCAAGAATAGGATGCTTTTAAACTGATTTCTTGCCAATATGCAACGGCAACCTTTAAAAAAATCTTTGGTTTACATTGTTTGCATTTCAAAAGAAAGTAAAACTGATTGTGTCACTTTTCATCCCAAAAGTTTCCCATGATTGAATCCTCTGCAGAATCCTTTTGATTAAAAATACAGAAATGTGGAAGTTTGTGCACCCACTGACCCACATGAAATAACCTGTAACAAGGCGTGAATACTTCACATGTATTTCTTGTTGCAAACTACTTCTTGTATCTCTCATGCAAGGAAATCGCCCAAACACTAATTTCAAAAATCATTTTGTAAATTAGTTTTCCCAAGGCGAATAATCAGCGAGTGCACATTTACACATGACTGCACTGTTGCAACACAGACTCCTAATTAATATAATATACTGTATTTAACTCTTATAATTTTCACCTACAATTTACAGACATCTGTTTGCAACAGTTTTTGAGGATCTCGGCGACAGGATCATTTGGCTCGTGTGCATAAAATTGATTATTAATTATCGATCCATCCTAATCAAGTGCCTGTGTATCCTGCTGGCACTTCCTCTGAGTTCTAACCTGCAACTATTCTATTTTCAATCTTTTTGTTGCGGGTCAAGGCCACTAATGTGCAAGGCTTTATTTGAAGAGCAGCATCTCAACTAATCTCAAAGGACAGGTTTCATCTTTGGTCTAATCTGTTCAGATAATTTCACATTCCTCAGTAACCTTCTCCCAGAGATTGGTTGAGAGACTAAAATAAACTCAGGTAGCAAACAATTATTTGGGTTATAGCATCACAGTCACCGCTGCACATTGACCAATAATACAAAACTACTTGGCAGACAAGTGCTAAATTTCATCTACTCTACAGATAAGCAAAAAACTACTTGGAACAAAATAACTACAAGGTGTACTCAGTAGTACATGATCTTTAACAAAAATATAGATTTCTTTCCAAATTAAACGTCTCATGATGTTCATTCAATTCTTCACTTTCATCACTGATTAAACACTTCCATTGCTTTTACTACAACCATTCTTCACATGTTGCATCCTCATGTGGAGCTTCTCCCTCAGACAGATTAGGCTTCAGTTTCCACACCTGAGGGGCACTTCCCACATTAAGGCTAATCATAAAGCTTTTCTGTACCGTCATGCCACTCCAAGCACTTCTGGTGTGAATCTTTACACGAATAAAAAGGAAGAAGTCAATAAACAAAATAGTCTGTTGTAAAAACAGACGCTACAGGACCTGAGGAGAAACTACAGAAGGGGGGTTTCCATCTGTGAGGAGGGCTGTACAATCATCTGAGCTACTGGCACACAGTGTCGGATATACATTCATAGCAAAGTCTATTAGGCAATCATACACGATAATGGTTTAGTACTGAGAAGATACCCTGTTCATTTCATCATGTAACATTACATGACTTTTCAAATGTACTAAACCATGTTCCCTGAGTTTAGGAAAACAATAAGACAATAAAATAAATTCTTAAATGAGGTAGTACAAAACAGGAATGGCAAGGGCAGCTGCATACTAACATATTAATACATTATTTTTTCTTACCATTACTCAATAATGGGCATAATGAACAAAATTATTATTAAAATTGGCTCAGCACCGCGGTAACATCTGAGAAGATAAATAAGAAACTGTATGACTGTGTTTTCCATCATTTAGTGAGAGGAGGAAGCTGCAGCGCCCTTACCACCCATAAATCAGGACAAAGTAAAGGAAACACATGATGGGATGACAATCAGAAGAAAGTCATCAGAAATATAATGGGACAGAAGCAGCCCATTACATGATGCAGGTACAAGTCCTTATTAAATATACAGTGGAAGTTTACCCAGAGGTAAACAGAGGTAGATAATTGGTGAAAAGGACTCACGCTTCCCTTTCCCTCCAGTGATAAACTCTCTTAAATAAGGTCAGAAATGTCACTTATGTCACATTTTTGACAGGCTTTTTAAACATTCATGGTGGGTGAGATTTCTTTTTTCAAAAGCATACACACACAAATAAAGAGAAATTTTAAAAAAAAAACATTCAATGAATGAAAAAGAAAAAGGCAAAATAAATGGAATCACACTCCCTGCCAACATCTCCCAGTGTTAAAGGCATCTGTTGGCTTTCTCTTCCGTGTGTGATGGGCCAAAAAGGATGAAGGTTAAAAGAACGTCTCTCTCTCTCTCACTTACATTCAGGCCTGTGGTACACTTGTACACACCCACACACACTCTAAACTCTCTCTTTCTCACACACACATACACACACATACTACACACACACACACACACACACACACACACAGTCTCAGACACACTCAGGCACTTGCCCACACACTTGACCAGAGAGTGCAGACTGAGAACTGCTCTGCGCCTCATCATGACTGGAGTTGGTCTCAACAGACTTCATTAATTTATCGTCAGTCTGACTGTCTTCTGTGAGTTGGCCTGACTGTTCAACGGGACCGCCGCAGTCCAAGCTGTCCTCTGCCATTGGAGACGGAGGGCGGCTGTTGAGACCAGACGATAGGTTGGTCATCTCTGTGTCATCGTGAGAGTAACGACCAGAGTCACCGGTTGCGTGGCTGCCTTCACTGTTGGAGGAGCCCTCCGTGTCACCAGAATGCCAGAGCAGAGCCTCCATGGTGTTGGGCTGGTCTGGAGACAGCTCCTTTTCATAGGACAACACTGTGGTAGCAGACTGGTAGGAGGTGGTGCCATGTTTTACATTCTACAGCACAGAGACAATGTTGCTTCAATTAGTCTGAGTATTATTGGCAAATCTGTAATCACAAATTACAAACAGGAGCTGAGGTTTGGGTCTGCCATCTTTTTTTAAAGCCAGGTTTTAATGCAGCCTGAGGCTCAACTGAGGGCTTGAGAGTTCCTTGTATTGTAAAATACTGGGTAAACAATGAATTATGAGGAATCTTTCCCTACAGATCTACAAATTGATCATGACAGTTATAGAAGAAGGACTGACTATTTTTTAATCTTACCTGCACTACTTTATTGTCCTTTTTCACATTACTGCTGAAGGAAAACCATTTCTCTTTCTTCTCAGTGCTGGGCTGAACAGGGCCGAGAGAATTGATAATAAGATTTGTTCCACCCTATAATTAAAAATAAAAAAAACCTCTCTTAAGTCCATAAAGGTATGATCCATATCCAGTACAGACCGTGAGACAATGTCTTTCAAAGGGAATTTTCAATGGCCACCTCCTTTTATGTAGTTATTATTATGTCAGGTCTGCACACTTGTTCAACCTTAAGATTCCACAATTTTTCCATACATTTTTACACAATTGTTTTGCAATTGATTTTTATTATTAGTATCCTTATATATAATTTCATGTTTCCTAAAAGCTGAATAATATTCTTTTTAGTGATAATGTTACATGCTCTACTGAGTGTTAAGTACCTTGGCATCAATAAAATGGGGTTGTCTCATCATTGGTACCGTCACATCAGCGTCCTCAGCTTGTCTCTCAGAGGCCAGATGTCCTGCAGCTGAGGCAGATGTGCTCACTCCTTCTCTGTATGTTTTAACAACTGAAAATTTCCTGGAGGGAAACAAACATGGATGCCACTATAGACAGAGGATATTCAAGGAAACTGGGCTTTTGCTGTTTTACAATCTGTATTGGCTCCTATTTGTAAGGACAGTAAGCACAGGTGTCATATTGTTGTACCTGTTTTTGCCTCTGCAGACAATAATGAAAGCACATATGATAATGCAGATGAGAGCGATGCAAACTCCAACAGTGATCCCTGTCATTGACTTTTGATCCAGGTGGTAGAAACCATCAGAAGAAGCTGTGAAGGATTAAGGTTATACTGTCAGATTATCAATCATTTGCCATTTTGCATAGTCAAAAAAAGCTTTATCAATTTCAAGTTGTATGTCAGGAAGACCTCGACCATAAGATATCAATTAACCTGTGGAGTGTGTGGAACCACGGGGATCTTGACCCGATGAGAGCTCTGCTCGTACTGTCAGCTCCACCGTATGAGAAAACGGCCCATCACCCATGCTGTTGGATGCAGAAACTTTCACCAAGTAAACCTGGCCAGGCTTCAGGTTCTCCAGCAGAGCCATGGTGATGCTCCCTGTTAGTGAGAAATAAGTTTGATATTTAACTTCATATTTATGTATAAGAATATTTTGTTGAAGAAACATTTTTTTCCTTTTTTAAGTTTGGGCATTTGAGCCTTTAATGTGTGACAGGGAGAGAAGAGGAGACAGGGAATGCAGGACTGCAGCCTCAATATATGGGGCACATACTCTGCATGCACCACATGTTTCTTCTTTTAGCCTTATTTACTGATGTTTAAACAAGTTGATTGCAGCATCTCTGAAAAATGGAAACAGCAAAGATTTTTGTTTGATAGTCACAGAACAGGGACTACACATGATTCAAGAACAAATCTGAATTGGTTGCTGTGGTTTAATTGATCAAGCTTGTAATTTTGGAAATTGAAAGACAATTAAATTTGGTTTAAAGCATTGATTCCAGTTCAGTGTTTCCAAACTGATTATTTGGAAGGTGAATACATAGACTATGCACAGTACTGGACTCAATAGTCGGTTAGCATAAAAACTTGAATCACTGTTAGCAGCTAGCCTGGCTCTGTCAAAAGCTGCCAATTTGGGAGTATTTTAGAAAGAGACCGAACGATGTGGTGCTCTGTAAGCTCTGCAGACTGGGAACTGCAAACACCTGGAACATGTTTCTGATAGTAGCAGTTACATATAAATTTTAATTCTCTAAATGTTTGTTAATGACCAGTAGTTTTTGCACCACTGCTGTTATCTAAAAGACCTCACCCATAAAGTGTGGGAGCATTTTATACAGAGATCCAACATAGAGGTTCACTGTAAACTCGTCTCATCCCAGCCTGACATGTCAGGATATTGTTTTATATTTTCTGTGTAGTCTAACAGCCATGTGTGTGTGAGGAAATGGATCAAACTGTTTTTTTACCTCACGTCAGAATGTTGATATTTTAGTAAGTTTTGTATGATAAAAACAACTTAAATATACATATTTCTGACACACATTATACAGATGATTCTGCTTTTTACAGCAGCACAGAAAACTCAACAAACTCGCCAAAAGATTTTGCTTATTCACCTTGAAAATTACAGTTTAAAGATATGGTTCTAAATAGAGGAGGGTTAAAATAATCCTTGTGTGAAAAGCTAAATCAAAGTCTTTGTTGTAATCACATTAAACCTCCAATCTGGTTCTTTATCAGTAAGACAAAAGTAGTGAGATCAATCTGTCCAGGCACAATTCAGGGATCCCACTGAACAGAGACAGATTAATGGATGAAATGAGTTACTGATTTCCAATGGACCATTTGTGTGGGACAGATGGAGAGCTTTGTGCTTCCTCCCCTCCCCTGCACACCATTATAACCTCTTTTTCTCTATGCATCTCTTGCCATACTCCTCCTCACCTTCTCTTTGCAGCACTTGCCATTGCCCAGCTATCCAGGTGTGTCTGGAGGCGTACAGGACTGTGTAATGTGTCACAGCTACGTTTGGTTCATCTGGGGGTTTCCACGAAACCAGTGCCATGTCCTCTTCAATCAGAGTCACTTTAACATTGGAAGGGGGCATGGTGGGAGCTGAGTGTTGGAATACACAAAAAGAACCAGGTTAAATAAAAATACAATGAACACCACAACAGAATACAAGGTGTACTTTTAAATAGCCCCGAGAAATTTTAACATGTGAAAATAATTATTGTTTGAAGGACTAAGTTTCATGAGTGACAAAAATAATGCTAAAAAACACAGACACATATACAAACATCCATCCATCCCTTTTCTATAACCAGCTGACTTTGGGCGAGAGGTGGGGTTCACCCTGGACAAGTCACCAGTTCATCACAGGGCCACATAGAAAGACAAACAACCATTCACACTCACATTCACATCTACAGGCAATTTAGAGTCACCAATTCATCTAATTGCATATTTTTGATGGAGGGAGGAAGCCGGAGAATCTGGGGGGAACCCACACAGACAGGAGGAGAACATGCAAACTACACACAGAAAAGTCTCAGGTCCTCAGGTGGATTTGAACCCAAGTTTTTTTTTAAATCCTACCATCAGGAAAAGTGCTCTGATAGACCACAGGGCTCCAGGGGCTGGACAGCTGGTCGATGTGAAGGCGAATGGCAAATTCATACTTGGTGTTTGGCTCCAGATCTCGCACTAGGAGGCTCTGCTCACTCCTGCAGGAGGAAGACATAAGAGAGGCTTAAAGGACCAGTTCATTCAAAACAGACATTTCCTTGTGCCTGAATGAAGATTGATCATCCAAATACGCTCAGTGTGATTTGGAGATTTGAGTTGCGCAGATTGCTATAATAAAATATGTTGATTTGAAACAACATCTTACAAAATTTAAAAAATAAATAACCTAAATAGCTATGTGTCTTTCAACATAATATGGTGTAGTCAGTCATAATCCAAAGATGCTACATTGGATTGTGTTCATGAAGTTGCCCAGCAGGTGGCCATATAGAGCTGTGCTGGCAGTGAGTCTGCCTGTGGGGCAACTAAGAGGTTTTGGTGACCTGTAAACTTTCTCCATCAGTTGTGAGGAAAGCAAATGTTAAGCATAAAGTGTTTTTAAAGGAACAATTGAAGTGATCCAAATTGCTCAAATTGAAAAGCTTTATTTTGAAGAAATTCTTACGTCTGCAGGTAGAGCACCAGGGAGGCGTTCTGCAGGCCTACTGGGTTGCAGCGGACAGTGTAGTTGACCGCATGGCTGGAAGTGAAGGCTGGTCGACCCCAGTGTAGAACTATAGCAGTGGAACTGTTAGTCTTGGCGATCACATTGTGTGGGGGAGGAGGAGGAGGAACAAGCCGATCTCGAACAGCTGAGACATATTAAGAGTAATATTATTTCACCATCTTTGATAGTTTTAAATAGGTTAAATACAAGCAGCACCATCATCCTTCATATGCATTGAAAGAGGGTCTTTTCATGTCTGTTGTGGGACTTACAGACACATCCAGGGGTGCTGATAGTCTGGTCTGCCTGGTAGCCATCTCCGACAAAATTGTAAGCCAGAAGTTTAACGTGGTACTTCTTTCTTGGGTCTACATCAAGAAAAAGAATGAAACCAAAATGTGTAAATAAATCACATCATAGAGAATTGGAAAAAAAAACCACACCAAAAGTTCAGCCAATGTGTAGTTTTAGATCTGGACTTCAACAAGCATCCATAGATTTATTGTCACTAACACTCTGCAATCAATATAGTAATTCACCATGGACCACAACACCATGACAGACGACAATGTGATTCCTACAGCCAACAGGAAGCAGAGGTGATACATGAAAGAGACCTGAACTGAGTGGGTGTGGGGTCAGTTTCTGGTTTGATGGTGTGCTGGGAACTAGAGGTGAGGCGATGAGACAGATGCTCAGTGTTGCTGTAAATCCTTTGGTCAGTTTCTAAAGCTCGGGGCAGCAGAACAGAGGAGCTCCCTTATCCATCACCCTGTCACCATGAGTCTTTTGATTGCAAATACGACGGACCTTTCTCCGGCCCTCGTCACCTGCTGGTCAGTGGTCAGTGGCCATTTCTATTCAGGTCCAGAATCTAGGGGTTAAATTGACGGACAACATCCCATGGGCAGAACACCGCTGATGGTCAACAGCAGTTGCAGACCTCGCTGACCTTAAAGACCCTGCGCTGAACAAAAGCCATCTGACCAACTGTCCCTTTTCCCCCTATAAGTGCAATGATCAGGGTCTGATTTGAATGTTGCATACAATATTAATATGAATAAAGGAATCCACACTATCCCCAAACTCTTTAATTAATGATTCTCAAATGCACAAAATTTTCATGATGAAAATAATTCCTGCAAAATAATTTTTAATTCTATTGACCTTATTACAATTACAGTGCTGTCTATTGCGTATAAAAAGCTTACAGAAAACTGATATATTGGACACTTAGAGAAGTAGAAAAAAGATAGAAAACAAGTGGTGAATTTGTGTCTGTGGAGGTTGGAGTTTATGAGGGGTGGGGTTGAGCTACTTGCACCCCCATGCAGCCCTGAGGAGTTTCACTGGAGCCAGACCAGGGCCAGCAGGTCAGCCTGAGATTAAACTCTGAAAGAATCTAAGGTCAGGAGCAGAGAATATGAGATGAGCCTCTTCTTATGTGCAATGCCTCTCACTGAGTACAACTATAAGACTATTTCAAAAGATAGTTGAGAGTAATATAAAAATATTAACATAACAACAACAAATGTAAACTGCATCAGGAATGTGTGGCAAACCAAGACTGAACAGGGATATAATCTGATGTAAAATTAATTCTCTTGGTATGTTTCTTTATCTTGCAAGATGTGAGTGAAACCAGAAGGCCTTTACTTTTTGTACAATGTCCACCATGTTGTCCAGAGTTTTGCCCAGTTCGTTAAGCCTCTGTCCACCTCTAAAGAGGAGCAGGCACATAGTATGCACCTCTACCCACTCTCACAACACAATGGACCTGTCGAAATTATGCGAGAGAGTATCTCTACGAGGGGGGAAGTTGTGACATCTGGGCCGCGACCTTTGACATGGAATCTGGGCAAGCTAAATCCTGAAAGAGGAGGGGTTATAGGGCTCTCTCTGAGGGGGGAGGGTCAAGCGAAGGAAGTGAGTGGAAAAACAGGGAAGAGTCAGAATAAAATGTCACGTAGTAGGCAGTGACACAGTGTCCTGATAAGAGGAAACTCAGAGCCCAGGTTTGTTTTTCACCCGCAATAGAACAGACTCCTGCAGCCTTAAATCACTTCAGTATGTGATCAAATCAACTGTTATTATATACCCGTGGGTCCACAAACAAGAGCTACAATGAACACCTCCATGTTGTTACTTATCCATCTGTAGCATACACTACTTAAATAGACTGTGTACTAACCCAGTCAATACACTCTACCGCAGCCAACAACACAGTCTCAAGGCTAATGTTATAGACTGAAATGAATAATAGACTACAAAAAGTTTTGGCAATTAATTTTCAATTAATCAATCAACTGGACACAGAAGTAGTGTTGACAAACATAAATGTGGTTGCATTAAAACACATTATGTTCTTAGAGTGCTGTGTTCTGCCTGAGTTGAGTGCCTGGAGTGAAGACAATTTCCTGTCCTGTGAAATGGGATAAATCTCACACGGCCTGACTCCCATAAATTATGCTGTTTGTATTAAAGGGCATATTTTAACCATTTGTGGTCACCCCTTCTTTTTTAAAGCCAAAATGCAGATCCTGTTGGCCCCTGAGGTTTTGTTCTGGCCTGCGAAAGGCCCCCCCCAGGCGAGCCAGGCCTGAACAGGGGCCATAAATGTCAACTCCCGCATGAACTCTCACACCAGCATCTATCATCCATCTCTCTCCTCCCCTTCTTTCTCCCTCTCTCTTTTGCCCTTACTCACAAAGACGCATACTGACACACACAATTTAACACAAAATGACCTTTTAAAACAATGGCCAGAATACTAATCTAGTTTTCACACCAAGCATACTTTGTCTCTTGTTTAATAAAAGGAGCTGACAAGATGCAATATGGCCTACAGCTGTGAGATAAATCTCCAGTTGTGCACACAGCGCTTCCTGGTGCCAACAGGTATGAGAGGTATTTAAGCTTCAACTAGGACTACATGCTCCTCTCATGGGCCAAGCAGAGAAAACACATGCAAGGAAAGGTCACATCAGTGTCATTTATACCCAACTGGAGCCTCTCAAACACATTCCTGTCTCTCAGGGTGTGCTTTCAATCATCTAGATTGTCATAAGTGATAATTTAACAGTCAGCTAAGAGTATGTCCTTCTGCAGCTATATACAGAGCTGAATCAGCAGTGCTCAGTTTTAACACAGTTGATGGCTTGGAAATCAATGGTATTGGCATAAAAAGGGATGGCTGCTGTGTTCAACATCTCCAGAATTATAGGAAATGCAATTTACAGTACAAGCAGGTTTTCAGATGCAGATCACCCACAGAGAAAAATCAACCTTAGGCATTTGGTACTCTTGAGGACACATTGTCAACGCAAATCGTTGGAGAGTATAATAATTTGCAGCTCCAAAATGGAGCAAATGATGTCTAATATTTGCAACATAATGACAGATACATTAAAGTGAAAGAAACAGAAAAAATATTCCCACTGAATTAACTTCCTGCTCATTTAGGTCATTTCACTGTTGCAGAGGAGCAGAGAAGTTTGAATAATACAAAGCCCTGTCCGCTCTCTTACCATTCAGGTTGTTATTATTTGATGAGAATGGTTTGCACGAAACAACTGTAATAATTAAATAGTCCAATAATTGACCTGACATCTCCTAAAATACATATGTTTTAATGTATTATGACTGTAGATACAGAGCAGTTAGTACTTACTGCCCCTTACTATGTGGAACCAGATCTAACATGAGCCCAATCACTAAGTGAGACGATGTAAAAAGTTAAACTGATTTTCATTAAACCATAGCTTCATTAATTATACTTCAGTCGCCTCCCTTGGTCTGGTATGATCATTAGCTTTTGGTGGCTAATGTTAGCAGACGTTACATAAGATATTACTTTTTAGCTGACATTACTGAATAACTTTATTACTCCTCTCCATCTGTGCTACTGTCAGAGCAGGGTTTAGCATAGAGCAGGTTTTAGCATTTAGCAGGGATTTATATCTGGATTTCCACTAAACGCTTATGTTAATTTTCTTGTATTCTTGTATTGCTTTCAATTCCTTTTGAAATCTAAATGTTTTAAAAACATTTTAAAACTCTTGTATGAATTGTGAAAATCAATAAATTAGCCTTTGATTAATGGTGCAGCTATAGTCAAGAGTAATATCTTGAACAACAAAGTAATCCTTATGAAAAGTATTAAAGCTATTTATTTAGATTCCCCCTGGCAGGGATTTTTCTGTAAAGCACATTGGAGGTAAGACGTAGTATTTTACACCCCTCTCCTTGTGCACAGTGCTGCAGCTAATTCATCAGGAAAAAAATCTCAGGACAGCAAGATAGTGAGCTCAAAAGACATGCTCATTGTTTGGCCAACAGCTCAGTTAGAGAGAGGCTGATTTTCCTTTAAGTTTTGGCGAACAAACTATCTTTGTGGCTCCCAAAGCCAAACACAATGATAGCCTTTGATGTCAATGCTCCTCCAGCAACACTACTCAAAGCAGTCATAAAACACATAATAAATCTGCCTCCACTAAACAGCTTCAAAACCCTGCAAGGCTCCTTTATTAAAGAGGGATAAGAAGGTCATTCTTTTTAACACAGGTGAAACTCTACTATTAATGTTTCTAATTTTGCAACAATTGATTGGCTGTGAATGAAGCCTCCACTTCCTCCTAGAGCATGTATTCAAAATTGAGAGAAATCTGATGAAGCGATTACATTTTTTTTTAAGTGCAGCTCTTTTAAATTGACACACACCAATACAACCATATGAAACAATTCACTTCTGACCAACATCTGAAGAGCTTATTACACTGAGATATCATCTGTAACTGTATATTTAAGTAGTTAATTTACCGTTTTTTGTCATCTTATCACTATTAGTGTTCATTATATTATCAGTAAAAACAGAATTAGTTGCTGTGGGTTTCATAACAAATATACTGAATCACTAGCATTAATAGCAGTGGTGTTCATACCACTGAACTAAATATCTAACTAACTAAATGCCTGAAGCTGTTAGAGTTAACACCTAAAGTGATTTATACTGCTTCCTCATCTTTCTTGCTTTCTGATCCCATTCAAGCACTGAGCTTCCTGATTTACAAGTCAGCTGCTGACCACCTGGTTGACCCCCTCTAGCCACAGATGGTCAGTTGTCCACTGCATTGGCCCAAACCCCTTTCCTCTCTCAAACAAAAAAAGCCAAAATGAATCTGACCTAAAGGCCAGAAGAGCTGTGATATGTCACAAACGCCACCCAGCAGCTGCTGAAAGGACACACACACTGGAATCCTGCACAGAGGTTGGGAGGTCAGTGATGTGGGATGTGGTGTTGTTCTGTTCCACGGCTAATGGTGCTAAGACCTAAGACAATTCATCACTCATGAGTTGTTAATAGATGCTGCTGCCAGTTTTAACCACATTTGTCCACCACCAACTATTCCAATAAGGCTTTGAAGTTTTTTAATCAAAGATCGTTGGGAGTTTTGTAAATTCATTTGTAGAACTATGTGATGTTCGTGGTTGTTCAGATCATACTATGTTTTCTTCAGACCAACAAAAATCTGTGATATATATGAAATGTTATGTGTTATTCTACACAGGCCAATATTACCACTTGCAAAAATAAAAATGTTCACATCACACTGGCAGTATTAATAGGAAATGGAAACATAAGTTATAGAAGATTTAATGAAAGTGAATGAAAACGTACTTTTCCAATGAGTGATCAAAAGTGCAGGTGTGTTCTTTCTGTTACTATTCAATATTGATTTCCGCCTTTATCATGGCTGGCATGGTATTACGTTTAAAATATTGACTCAGGAATGTACACTGTATGTGAATGTGTACATTTATGTATATGTCTATATATGTGTAGTACATGTGTGTCTGTACATTGTTATGAAAAAGTATTAGTATTACTATCATACTAAACTGTGTCGGATCTTAAAACAAACTTTAACATAAAACAAGGCAACCTGAGTAAACACAAAATACAAGTTTTAATGATAATTTCATTTAATAAGGCAGGTTATGCAAAACCTACATCAGCAGTGTGAAAGTGTTCACCCCCCTAAACCTAATAGCCAGTTTTGCCATCTTTGGCAGCAACAACTGCAACCAAGCACTTGCGATAACAGGAGATCAGTCTCTGACATCGCTGTGGTGGAATTTTGGCCCACTCTTATCTGCTGAACTGCTTTAGTGCAGCCACATTGGAGGGTTTGTGAACATGGACTGCTCTATAACGGGACCCCTGTCTTCCAAAAAGTTAAACTTTCAACTCATCAGTCCAAATATTCTCCTAAAGGGTCTGAGGGACATCAAGGTTTGTTGTGGCAAAATTCAGACAAGCCTTAATGTTCTTCTGGGTTAGCAGTGGATTTTGCCTCATCACTCTCCCATGGATGACATTTTGCTGATTGACTTTGGAAGAGTGGAGCCATGAACACTGACCTACAGGATGAGGGAAGGCTGCAGTTCACTGGACGTTTTCTTTGGGTCATTTGTGACTTCCTGAAACAGCCTTCATCATACTCTTGGATGACTTATGTAAGGTCGGCCACTTCTTTTGTAGATAATGTGTCTCACTGTGGATCTGTGGAGTCCCAAAGTCTTAGAAATAACTTTGGTACCCTTCCCAGACTGATGAAGTTCAATGAGCTTCTTCTTCATCTATTCTAGAATTTCTTTTGATTTTGGCATAGTGTGCTACTGCTGAGACCTACAAGCCAACTTCATGCTTCTGACAATGGTCGATTTGAGTGAGTTATCAGACCTGTGTGTGTCTAGTACAGCTGCAACCAGTTATTAATGCAGTTTGGTCATTTTTGGGATTTAGTTTCTAAGGGAGCAAATACCTTTTCACACTGGTGATTTAGGTATTGGATAACCTTTTTGCATTATTAAATAAAACTATCATTTAAAACTTGCATTTTGTGTTTACTCAGCTTGCCTTTGTTTCATTTTAAATTTTGTTTGGAGATCTGACACAGTTTAGTCTTAGATACACACAAAAATAGAAGAAATCAGGAGAGGATCCAATTACTTTTTCACAACACCGTATGTGTGTACATTTAGACTTGTTTCAATATATTTTACTATCCTCTGTTTAATTTAACTCTCTACTAATAGCATGTTATGCCTATACATTATAATATTAATAGCAGTTACTTGATGTGCACCAGCAAATTGTGTAAAAAATAATGGAAAAACAGTTTTTTTTTATTTTAATGTACTTTTTCCTTGGCAAGATGCAAATCTATGCAAAGATGGTCTAAAATCACACCAGATCCTCGACTGTATAAAGGAAAATTGAGGTGTACATATGAAGTTTGTGTCATGTATTGTTGTTGAGTGTTGGTGTTCCTCACAGGTGTCACAGTGGCAGAAGGTAACTCAAATATCCTGAAACAGAACTCACCAAGGCCGCTGATGGTGCGTGTATTATCTGAGGCACGCAGCTGAACAGGGGCACTCTCCGCCTGGCTCTCCTCATGGTAGAAGAGTCTGTAGCCTTGCACACTCGCTGAGTTCCTGCGTTCCAGTTGCCAGCGCACCAAAATAGTGGTGCAGTTTAAAGGCTCCAAATGCAGCTCAGGAGCAAGAGGAACTTAAGAAGACAGAGCCAGAAAAACATGAATATTTTGGTAATGATATTCTATGATGGTCTAAAAAAATTAGGTTAAAGAGTTCCCAAAATGTTACCTTGAGTCTAAATAAGCAGTGCTGCGGACACTCTTCACTTTTGCACTCTGCTAAAGCGTACTATCTTAATATTCCCTGGTAATTCAACCATACAAACTTAAAGGATGCTCTTTGCTATAGGTGTGCTGGTGTGCTATGTCTGTGCTTTAGAAAACAGCAGCTTGTTCTTGGAAAACTGGAATGTCTTCACTAAGCTGTTTCCAGTATTTATGTGACGAACAGAGGAGGTTCCTGACCAGGAGTTTTCTTTGAAAACTGAAATTAACCTCTGGTGCCTCTTGCCATCTGTTTCACACTCATGGGAGACCAGAGGGAAAGGCACTAGCAGTCCAGGGAGTGATTTCACACATTTTTATTTTTTCAATGAAGGGAGTGGAGTTTGCCATTAGAAGATTCATGTCTGAGTTTGAACTGGAGGCAGAGATGGGCAGGAAAACAAATTCTCCCCTCCCCCCTGCCTCAATGTGGATCTAAGCAGCCGTATACTTTTTCCCACCCAGAGGCTCCCTTTTAGACCCATTACTGAAGCCCCTCCAATGCTAATGACAGTGCAGGGCAAGGGTCACAGAGTAACAAACGCATTGCCTTAACAAGATTATAAGAGCAAGCTCTTCTCTTGCCTCTTTCTCATGAATTAAACAGAAGAGAAGAGGTCAGAGATAATTCATTTTTTGGACATATTCCTCTACGTTTTACAACGTGCCTGCAGATTTGGCTTGGTAACATGCTGCTTCTTTCAGAAATAATAAATGATGTACCTCGAGCATTGGATGCCTTCGGAGTGCGATGGGATGTCCAGGCAGACTGCTCACCCCACCCTACGCTGGTGGCAGCAACAATGCGAAGGAGGTAGATGGTGTCAGGCTGCAGATTTTTCAGCAGATGTTGGGTTTTATCTCCAGGTAGCTCGACCTGTGAGACTGTATTCTCAGTACTAGTGCGATAGCACAATCGGTAGGCGGACACTTGGCCACGACTCAGCTTATCTGGCAGGGGCTGCCAAGACACCTGGATGTCCACGGGACTGTGGCTGGTGAGGCTGAGCTCAGGGGCACGGAGGGGAACTGTGGGTCGACAAGAGAGGAAGGTTAAGACCAAAAGAAGTCCTTTGAGCCAAAGAAAACAGAAAAGTTACCCTTGGTGCTTTGAATAGCTGTTCCTTCTGAAAGTTTGACTGCACTAAAAAGGAATAGGGGAACCTTAAAGAGGCCTCTCTTTGAGCTGCTTCAATTAGTACCTTAAGAGTTGAAATCGAAAACTTGATTTATGCAGGAAAAAGAGCTTAAAATCAACATCAAAACTGTCACCTGTGTTCAGATTTGTAACAATGGGTTGGGCTATGAGAAGCTATATATTGTGAGGCAACATTAACACCCTTTAATGGTGACCTGCCGCTTGCCCTACAAGCCATGTAAAAACATTTACTAACTTAAATCATGTTGAACAGAGACACAACAGCCTTTGACCCACAGGCCAAGACCACAAGCCAATGAAATTTGGCTGGAAATTAAAAGCAGTCCAAAGGTATGGGACACAAATACAGATAAACAAATATAGACATGTGTTTGTGTATATAGGCACATTGTCTTTTACATTAACCACAAGCTGCCACTGGAACAACAGTCTAAAAATAGCACTGTCTCTATTTTACATGCAAGTCTTGCAAGACTACCCTCTGGTTTTGTATTAACTGTGGGAAGGATTATATCGTTTGTTTGTTTTACTGTCTGTGCATGTGTATGTGCATGCCTCACCATCCTCAAGCGTGTGCTGGAACACGTGGTCTGACATACGACTGGCTCCCATGGGCATGTAGGCCACGACATAGAAAGTGTAGTTGCGAGCTGGCTCCAGGTCATCAATAATGTAGCGGGTTGTATCGTTTCCAATGACAACTTGATATTCCTCATTGTTTAATCCTGGACAGATGATAACATTGTCAAAGGACTTTCACAGTTTTATGTCAAAATAAACCAAATCAATAGTATGATGAGATGAGGTTTCTTTTCAAAAATCAATGTCTTGTGATAAAAAAGTATCTTTTATTTATTTTTTTTCATTTGTTTTACAGCATATTTCAAGATAACAGGTTTTGTACCATAAAACTAAACAAACCAGGAGATCAAAATCCTACAAATGTGAAAAAAAGCTAAAAGTTCATGTTCTTGCTATGAAAAGAAAATAATTTACGATTTAGTGAAACAGGTTAACTTGCACTAGTTTTCCAAATGGCCTACGGTTTAATAGTTATTTAATCATAGCAAATTAGCAAATTCACACAAAAGCTGTATTTGTGGCCTAAGAAAAAGTACCTGGTGATTTCTGACCTTGGTAAACAAGGTACTTGAGGAGGAAACAAATAGTTTTCCCTGTAGCCTGAATAACTCAGTAACAAAGTCTCCCTTCCTGTCCAATTCACACCCTGCCACTGCTCTTGCAGAATAATACTTTTGGACACTCCATCACAGGCTAATTAATTCCTCCTTTCATTACAGCCCTCATTTAGTGCCAAGCTTCTATCTCTGTAACCTCAGGTGCAGGACAGACTGTCAATGTCAATGAACAGCCATTCGCTGTGAATGGGGCCAACAAAGACTGTGTTACTAAATCTTAATTAAGTGAATAGAATCCCTGACAGATGTCAAAAAATGTGTTCAACTTTATCTTTTTATACTGACCTCTTTATCCCCAACAAAATCAAGCAGGTGTTCCTTTTCTTTAGTAGAATTCTGTACATTTCACCTCCCCCATTGAAGTCAGTGGCATTATGATTAAGTGCAGTGCTTGAATGAACAAGCTGAATTTTTTTCTGAAATGTTGCATTGTTTGAATACGACTCTTCTAGTCAACAGCAAGAGTTCCCAGGGAAAGCTGAAAGGCTTTTCTGCTGCCACACTACAATCCCTGTGCTTTTTTGTGAATAGTTCTGTCTGCATCCTGTATCTTAACAGCCGGAAGGAAGGGACCCTGCATCTCGGAACTCCACAGGCCTATGGTCTTTAGAGGACTAGTCCTGTTTGTCAAGAAAAAGCCATTGTTCATCTTTATTTTGGGGGAGTGTTCCTTGTTTCTCTTGACCCCTGCCCACTAACATAGCTGATGATGAATAGTCAGATCCCACAATATACTTTATAGACAGAAAGTGTCACAATTTAATTTCCTGCTGCCTTAAAGGGGAACTGCACTAGTTGCACATCAAAGTCTGGCTGCAGGTCTTGGAGAGTGCAACTGAATATTTGAAACAAGAGTAATCTGAGGACGACAGATCGCACCAACATCCCCCCAAAAATTGTACAACTACTTCATCCGTAGATGATATATCGTCCATTCCTTTGGTGAGCCTACAGTGGTGTATATTGTTTTAAAGATATGCTATGGAGAAGATGACAAACCTTCAGAGTCACCTTAAAATCATTTTTATGAAGTTTCCAGTAGGGAGCTTTAGGATGTAATTTGGATTGAAGACTGCTAGGTGGGAACTGAAAAAAAGTCTGTGGATGTGGGGTTAGAGAGAAGTACACTTACCAGACCTCTGTAGCCCAATCTCTGCTTGAGGCTAGGGCTAGCTGATCATGGCTACATTAGTCACTACTTGTATGACACAATTGAATCCCCAAATGAATTGTTGGCGGTCTGGTTGCATTTTTGGTTATGTAGGCACCATGTTTTGACACAAATAATAATGGACAAGACAATATCTCTGGTTCTGCTGCAACAACTGTCCATCATAGTCCTATAGTGTTATAGGAGAGCAATACTAAATCTGTGGTGTACTCCATAAACACGAAATATTCAAACATTTTACAGTTTCCTTCCTCTAGAGATAACATCCCTGTGTGATGAAACTTAACAATGAAATTATGACCCCTGTTCTCTCTTGTTTGTTTACACACCACTCACCTTCAGCCTTCATGTAGTGGACTGAGTAAGCAATAACTTTATCCGAGTTATACACAGGCCTCTCCCAAGCCAGAAGAATGGCAGAGCTTGAAACGGTGTCAGCTCTGATATTCCTAGGGGCACTCGGCCGATCCTCAGACATCACCACAATGAGCCTGGCCATGGAGAGGACAGATCCCAGCTCATTCTCTGCCTGGCACTGATAGATGGCATCATCCTCAGGGATGATCTGGTTGATAACCAGTTTGCTGAGGGACACAGACGCAAATGAAGAGTATGAACACAGATGGTTACTTTAGAAGGATTCAGTCAGTCTATAATTACCTTTAAGCACTGAAAGTTGAATAAGGACTGAGAACAAATTATAGAGAAACCAACTAAAACCCCATTTGCACTGTTGTAAATTATTCAGTTTCCCTTCTACTCTTGGAACAGCTGTGAATTATTTATTTAAAATGGCCACCAAAGACTGTTAAAGGAAGGTTTATTGGTAAAAGGAGTTCCTGTTTTCATTACGGATATAAATGTGACTTGAAAAGGGATTTATGAATGTCATGAATGGATCCCAGAGTCACTACACCTACAGTAACAAGTCAAACAAGGACGCAGCACTGCAGAATTTGTGACATGTAACGAGGTTAATTACGGTTATAATGCTGAGAATTTTTTAACGAGATCAAGCAGGCCTTTCAGAAGCTCATAGACAACAATTAAAACGAGAGAGAGGGTTGAATGTGTGAACACATCACAATTGTGCTGTGTCACAGGCCAGTCTTTGTAAATGTCTGGTGAGCCACAAGTACTAGAATTGACATTTTCCAGGACATAGCTTAAGGTTCAATTAATGTTAGCTTTCTTGCCTGCGTGCCATAAATTCGACTTCAATCACACAGGCACCCATGTGACTGTTGCACTTTGTCGAGGCAGGTGGCATGTAAAACTATACAAACAAACGCCTCATTGCGTCTTCATTGCATTCACACAGAACGTCGGGGAGGAATAAAGGCACACTAGGACCGCATTGAAAACGCTGTGTGAATGGAGCTGATGATGCAGCTCTGGGAGACACACACATAGACGACGGATCTTTTAAATGAAGAAAGATACCTGTTGTACATCTTGATACGCCCATTGGAGTGAACTTTCTCTCCGTTTTTGAGCCAAGTGATTTGAGGTGTTGGTACTCCTTCAGCTTGGCACACGAAGCGGGCGGTGCCGGCCCGTGGACGAGTCAAGCTCTCCGGCCACTCGACCAAGGAAGGGGGTGCTTTAGAAGGACAATATCAATAAGAAACAACAATAAATACATATATAAGATAGATTTACAGACAAACAGACAGATAGATATAATTTTTAGAAGATTTAGAAGGTATTTCTTTACCTAGGACAGTAACATTGGCTGAAGCGACAGTGTAGTTTCGTGTGCCAGGAGTGGTGGCTCTGCACATATAGACTCCCCCATGCTGGGGCTTGATGTCTGTGATAATGAGGTTGCCATTTCCCAACACTTTGGTGTTGTAAACATCAATAGACTTGCTGTCCGCTCGGCTCCAGGAGATGATGGGTCGGGGATTGCCTGTGGCCATGCACTCCAGGATGGCATTCTGGTGCAGAGACACTGAAATGTTCTGTGGCCCGGCGATGATGCGCGGCCTCTGTGGAAGTTGGGGCCTGGGGGCTTCAGGGAGAGACAGGAAGAAGAAGGTGAGGAAGTTGCTTTGGTGCACAGTGGGGTGATATGATGGACACAGTAGAGTCAAGTGAAAATGCTATCTCTGTGCTGTCATTTAGCAAACAAATAAGCCTTTAAACAAACTACTGTCTAGTCTAAAACTGCTTGAGAGACACAAACCAACATATATTTCTTTTGCCTAGATTTAGGTAAATGTCGACAGCAAAGACTTTGCTTTGTGGCTAATATTTAACTCCTAAACTGTGTGATCATGTTTAACACAATAAACCTTCCAAAAGAAATCCGGTTAACACACCTGGGGTGACAGTAAGGGTGGCCTCTGTGCTTCGGCGGCGGCTGGCAATGTTGGTGGCAATGCAGCGGTAATTTCCAGCATCTGCCTGCTGCACCCCGGTGATCTGAAGGACACCACTAGGCAGGACTGTGATTCTGGAGACACACAAAATTACAACACAGTATTTATTACTCACAGTATGGAGCTATTACAAAACATGTCTAACAGCTGATTATGGCAAAGAGTGATCATAAATTATATTTCATGTCAAGTTAGTATGTGAAAAATAAATTAGGATGAAGTTAAACTGTAAACAACAGCCTGCATACCGTTCAGTGGCAAGGGGTAATGTGACCCGATTGAACTCCCACGTGATGATTGGAGGAGGGTGTGCACTGATTTTGCAGGAAAACCTGGCGACTGAGCCTTGTGTTACCACCAGTGATGTCGGTTGGATTACAAATGAGGAGATACCTGCAGCAAAACAGAGCACCAAGAGACATCAGCACACATTACAATATAAATAATATAACAGTGTGTGTATATATATATCTTTATATATATATATAACTAATATATTATAATATATAATAGTATATATGTATAAATAATATCATATGTATATATATACATAATATAACAGTGTTCTATGTTACTAGTGCCAACTGAAATGTTTATTCTACAATGTTTTGTTTTTCCCCATTATTTAATACTCTGTCAGTATGAGATGGTATAAGATGCTATTACTAAATCATTATTATGATTTTGGCTTCCAAAGATTATGAATATAAGATAATCCAGGTAAAATTATTACTGTGCTACATTCCTTTTTACATTAATGCTCGTTTTGTCTTTCCTTTCCAACGGTTGTGCCTTTACCCTTGCCTAAAAGCCCAAACTCACTCTCAGCCAGGCTGCGGCTTGTTTAGTTCAACTCGCTACTGTAAAGTCAAGTGAGTCGCCGAATGCGGAAACCTGGTCAAGCCAGCCGCCTCTTTTGATGCATGTCTGTCTATGCAGTTATGCTGGGAAAGGCCAAAAAAGGATGAGAGTTGCATTTTAGCAATGTTTTCTAAAATTCTATGTACAAAATAGGAAAAAATGACATAATAATACAAATCATATATTTCAAGTATAAGTATTTACATTTATTAATTTTGTAGCAAACCTAAAAGACAAGTTTATGTTTTAAAAGTTCACTAATTGCATGATGTTTTGAAAGTCAATGAGCAATGGTGTTAAATAATCATATTCTCAATACTGACCAAAATAATCCTGATAATGATTTTTGCCATAATCAAGCAGCCCTGGATGGTATATACTGTCTCCCAGTAAATCCCAATAAATACATGGTTTACATCTTACGATTGGCTACGAACAGATGACCAGTGACTCATTTGATCAGTAAGACTGCTTTACTGTATAACAGCAGCATTTATCAACTTCTTCAGCCCCATATTGAGGTTGTAGATCTATCAAAGGGCAATAAGGGAAGAAGTAGTCCAGATGTACAGCATTGACTAACACACCAAACTCTCTGCCTCTCATATGGTAAAATTGTTCCCTATAACCAAGAGGGTATTCATGTTTTTATCTCGTACATGCAGTCTTTTTAAGATAAAGTAAAAGAAAACTCCTTTCCCTGAAGGTCTTTCTTTGTTGTGGAACTGGTGTTGTATTTCACTGCATGAGTTGCCACAAAACGTGGTTTGACATACTACTAAAGGAGAAAGCATTAGAGACTGTCATTATTAAAAACCATTACAAAAATCAAGTGTCTGTTCTACAAGATCAACCCGAAGGATGATCATCTAATTATCTATTTCTGAATGACCTCTCTCCCTTTCTAAACGTATTGATGTATTTCAGGCAACCATCGATCTCTGTTAGTTCCAGTGCACGTCAGAAAACGCAGATGACTATTCGTACATATTACCTAAAGCTACAGACCTGCTGAGTGCTGAAGGAAGGTGATGATTGGAGTGGAACAGCTACATCCTGTGTGGATAGGGTTTCTCTGAAACTGAGATGTTGTCAGCTAGCAGCTGAGCAGCAAGCAATTGAGACCCAATGTGAATTACAAGAAATCATAGCGAAGCAAAAAGCAACAAGAAGCATATCCATTTTAGAATGATTTAAGTTGTTCCAGTCCTTTACATGAATTAATGCTCTCTCTGACAGTGATTCCACATGGGCCATAAAAGTCCTAAAAGCCTTTCAGTTTACCCACTGCTGTGCCGTCCCCCTCTGTGCTCAAAAAGCTGCAGAAGCCTGAGGTCAGTCATTACAAGAAATCAATTGCACTGCTGTTCATTGTAGACAGCAAATACTGAAGAAGCAGTGAGCATCACTGCACACTAAAATCTAACACATTATCATAAATATAATGGTGGCTGAATGATGGCTAAATTAAAGAGAAATTAAAAAATAAATTTTTGGGGGCGGCTGTCGCTCAGGTGGTAAGAGTGGTCATCTACTCGTCGTAAGGTCGGTGGTTTGATGCCCTGCCCCTGCAGTCTGCATGCTGAAGTATCCCTGAGCAAGATACTGAACCCCAATTTGCTCCCCGGGTGCTCTGGGTCAAATGCAGGGAGAGAATTTCCCCCATGGGTGAAAAAAAAGACATAAAATAAAAAGACATAAAAAATAATCATTGATGCACAAATCAATAGCCTGTTAAGGATTTTTCCAATAAAGTTGTATAGCTATCACCTGTTAGATTAATGGATAAACAAACACACTGTGGTGCTCTTTAGCCTCTGTTCACACATCCAAAGCTTCTTCAGCTGCAGTGAGCCATCAGCACTCAGCAAAGAAGAAACAGGGGGCCAAGAGTTGAGCTGAAACCACGTTTGTCACGTATTCAGTGCAAAAGAAACACCCACCGTCCTCACAGCTATGTTTTTCCACAGAGACACACAACACCAATTCTGTGGTAAACTTTGCTTTCGAGAAAGGTCCACAGGAAATCACTCCAGTGTCATAAACACACAGGAGTGTGTATGAGGGCCGTGATGGATGGCTGTATGAAACCAGTGCTGCCAGATGTTGTGGTGTTAAACACCACCACAGGGTTCTGACTGCCAGAAAAACATTCAGTGAATTATGACTTTTACACAACTTGCCTTTGTGGAAGAAAGAGCATCTCATTTTGAGGAAAGGGGGATAGTTTCGGTTGAAAATTAATTCTTAAGTCTATGAAAGTATAAATTAATTACAACAAATGAACTTTGAATTGTTGTAGAAGTGTATTCTGTGATGGCTGATTGGTTCATTTTTTCCCATTGCCATAGTGCAGTCATGGTACCTGATGTGAGGGTCTTGATAGGAGTATGAATTTAAATGGCTTTGTTTATGAAAAGCACAGATGTTATTTACTAAACTTGTGTTTTCCAGCCTGTGAGGATGTGTGTGCCTGATATTGTTCCTGTTGGACGAGAGGTAAATACTTAGGATGAGATACTTTCGCCATTAGACATTTAATCAAATTAGTGCTGCACTGTTACTCATCTTAGCTCCACTTGTGTTTGATGTGAAAACAGGAGTAGAGAGCAGTAAACCCTTCACACGCCCACCCTTTCCCGTCCCCCCCATGTTAACGCAGCTCTTACAAAAATACCATTACCGTTCTGAAATGATATGACTGCAGGGAAGGAGAGATGAGCTTCACTTATCCTGTTCCTCACTAATATGGTTTTCAATTCTGTCAAATGATGCTGGTTTGACACACAGTGGGATAATCATTGATTATTGATAAACTACTGAGACAAGGTGGAAAATCTATAACTTCTAGTGCTTGTTGAGCATTGTCCAGAGCTGTCCTAGCTGAAAATAGAAGGCTGACCTTCTGCTTTCAGTGCTGATGTTTGCCGAGAGGCAACTAATGTGCAGACGAAATGATCCCTGCAAAGTTCTTTGTGAATTACTTTAATTTACTGCATTAACTCATTTAGGCATTTATTATTTGGGCATTACATGAACAGGATCGTTTCCTTTATTCCATGAAAATATAAATCGATATAAAACCTTAAGTCTCTGTAGCATAACATTTTGGGCATCTCAAACAGAGGATAAATTCCTCAGCCTGTTACGTAAAAACATGAAGAACCTGTCTTTCACAACAATCTCACTTCTCACCTCTGAACTCCACAAATCCTAGATAGCACCCAACTCAGGCAGAGCCCTGCAGGAGCACCCGAAACCAGCACTGCTGCTCACCACTGCAAACTGATGGGAAGTTACCCATTTCATTCTCCAGATGCAATATTTTTGATTGTCATTTTGTAAAAATGTCCTTCTCTTTTTTCCCCTTTCCAATAACATATGCAAGTTGATGCCAGTACACCAAATAAAACAATATATCTGGTCCAGCTGCTGCAAGCCATACTGCAGCTAGAGAGGAATGCAATCTGATGAATTCAAAAGCTGCACCAGCACAGGCGAGTGTATCTCTCTCTCTCAATCAGTAGTGAGAGAAGCATCAGTTTCATATACATGCACATAAACATCATGTTGAATGACAATTTCAAAACTAACTGCATGCTTGACATTAGAACAAAGATGAGTTCAAATTTCATATATAAACAGAACAGTCTGTCCACAGGGCTTCGTGGTTTATCACAGTAAGTTCTCCCTACAGGCCAAAGTGAAACTGCAGAGTTACGCTGTAGTTGCCTCACTTCAATTTGATGCAACAGATGGGCCTGTTGATGCCAGCAGCTCAACCAGCTGAAGGTCAGTGGACAGGTCAGGACCAAACAAACGTTCCTTTACAAATACCACAAGTAAGTTTATCCCTCTCCTCTCTGGTTACTGTGGTCAGTGTCTGAGCTAGGGCACAGCATAGTGTAGTCTACCTGCATTTGATCTAAGAGGTACGGTGATGCTCGCAGTACGGCTATTAAGAGTGGATTTCATCCTCCAAACAATAATATAATTGTACTCCCTTTGGTATACATCCTTCAGTTATTAATCCTAAAGTCCATTTAGATCTTCAAAGCTTTTTTCTTAAATGTCCGATTTGAAATGGCACCAACAACAAAGTTTTTTGTTTTTATTGCCATTTTTTGTTTTTTACTGCTGTTCTAATCGATACTGTGCATGAAAACATCATACCTTGTTTTGAGCCAATGGTGTACATGCCTCTACACTGTGATCCAACAAAAAAAAAACAACAGCACCATTTTAATCTAACAGCACTGCTATAGCAAGAAAGCTGAAGTCATTCTTTCTTCAGCTTTCTAATAAACCGAAACCTTGAAACTGAAAAACCTGACTTTAACTGTTCATCTACATCAGCTATGAGAACCAGAATGATGTCTCCCAACCATCATTAAACCCACCACACCCCTCAGAGTAATCTTTTAGGGGAGACATTAAAATTGATCATTTCCTGATCCCGCAGGAACTATAGTGATGGTCTCCAGCATCAGGGACCCATGAAAAACCTTTATTAATTCACAGAAACAATCCTGAAAAGTTTTATATGCATTTGTCCTATTCTTGTGAACTGGAAGCACCATATGGTTATACTAAAAAAAAGTACATTTTAAATGTACTCATTCCACAACTCCTACTGAAAAGCACCACTACTTAGTTGAGTGATGAGTCCTTTACAATGTGAAGTGACCCCATTGAACATTAAAAAAAAAGAAGGCTGATAAGCAAGAAGAATGAGAATGCAGGGCTGAAAAAGACCACAAATCAATCACTAGCTGGCTGGCAGATGTGGTGGTGCTGCTACACACAGGCTGCAGGACAGTCAAGTGACCACTGGCCTGGCTAAACAAAGAGCTATTCCCATGAGCAACGTGACCTCTCAAACCACTGACCAGGCGGTGGGGGAGCTTTGTTGGAAAGAGCATTCAACCCCTCCTCCAATCCCTTATCTCTCCTGCAAAGTTTTTCAATCATTCAACAGCGACTCTCCACTCATTACAGACAGTGGCTTCATTGTTTTTAATCTCCATGTCACAACATGGAGTTGAAAAAGTCAATCTGTAAATAGCTACATTCTGTTTTTAAGAATAGTTTTAAGCTTTGGCACATTACAAAAATAAGTTCACTTCCGGAGACGAATTAAAACATGTTACACAACAACAGATAAGAGAGACAACATGTTTGAAAACAATAGCAGAAACTGATAAAGCCAGATGAGCATCAGGGATTTTTGTGGGAACGATTTAAGTCCTGTGCTTTGTCTCACTGGCCTCCATCTATTGAACAATTTAGAGAAACCTTTGACCTCTGGCCCTACCGCTCAGGGGAACCATGGTAACCTTTCGTGTCCAGCAGAGGAGAAAAACAAGATTCCAGGCTTTGAGTTGTCTTGCTTGGCCATCTCATTCACTCACACTGTGCTAGGTTTGCTTTCGTCTTATTGGTTTTTTAATTGTACCGAGCCAGTCCAAGTCAGATGCATTCCTTAGCATTAGCAACTTCAAATAAAGCTGACATCTAGGCCTGGCTACCTACCTGCACCAGTACAGCAAAATAAACTTTAAAAGTCAACAGCAGCAGCTCCTTTAAACGCCATCTTGAACTCATTCTGCACTAGTTTTAAACATGACCACAGAATAACGCTCCATATA